>JAPDOI010001223.1:0-207134 GCA_029168955.1 Aplectana chamaeleonis
CGCTCTGTCCGGAAACTGCGTGGCTTTTCTGAATAATTCAAATCTTCTCACGGTCAGCACACCTGGCTGAAGCAGCGCTTCGCGGCGCTTTGTCCGGGAACCATGAGTTGGTTCGTAGCGCTTCGCGGCGCTCTGTCCGGAAAACTGCGTGGCTTTTCTGAATAATTCAAATCTCTCACGGTCAGCATAACCTGGCTGCGCAAAGCGCGCTTCGCGGCGCTTTGTCCGGGGAACCATGAGTTGGTTCAGGCGCTTCGCGGCGCTCTGTCCGGAAACTGCGTGCGGCTTTTCTGAATAATTCAAATCTCTCACGGTCAGCATAACCTGGCAAAGCGCCGCTTCGCGGCGCTTTGTCCGGGAACCATGAGCTGGGTTCAGGCGCTTCGCGGCGCTCTGTCCGGAAACTGCGTGGCTTTTCTGAATAATTCAAATCTCCTCACGGTCAGCATAACCTGGGCCAAAGCGCTTCGCGGCGCTTTGTCCGGGGAACCATGAGCTGGTTCGTCGCGCTTCGCGGCGCTCTGTCCGGAAACTGCGTGGCTTTTTCTGAATAATCTCAAATCTCTCACGGTCAGCACAACCTGGCCAAAGCGCTTCGCGGCGCTTTGTCCGGGAACCATGAGCTGGTTCAGCGCGCTTCGCGGCGCTTTGTCCGGGAACTGCGTGGCTTTTCTGAATAATTCAAATCTCTCACGGTCAGCACAACCACGGCCAAAGCGCCGCTTCGCGGCGCCTTGTCCGGGGACTGCGTGGCTTTTCTGAATAATTCAAATCTCTCACGGTCAGCACAACTGGAGCAAAGTGCGCCGCTTCGCGGCGCTTTGTCCGGGAACCATGAGTTGGTTCAGCGCGCTTCGCGGCGCTCTGTCCGGAAACTGCGTGGCTTTTCTGAATAATTCAAATCTCTCACGGTCAGCACAACCTGGTTAAAGCGCTTCGCGGCGCTTTGTCCGGGAACGCGCTTCGCGGCGCTCTGTCCGGAAACTGCGTGGCTTTTCTGAATAATTCAAATCTCTCACGGTCAGCACAACCTGGCTAAAGCAGCGCTTCGCGGCGCTTTGTCCGGGAACCATGAGCTGGGTTCGGCGCTTCGCGGCGCTCTGTCCGGAAACTGCGTGGCTTTTCTGAATAATTCAAATCTCTCACGGTCAGCACAACCTGGCTAGCAGCGCTTCGCGGCGCTTTGTCCGGGAACCATGAGCTGGTTCGCGCGCTTCGCGGCGCTCTGTCCGGAAACTGCGTGGCTTTTCTGAATAATTCAAATCTCTCACGGTCAGCACAACCTGGCTAAAGCGCCGCTTCGCGGCGCTTTGTCCGGGAACCATGAGCTGGTTCAGCGCTTCGCGGCGCTCTGTCCGGAAACTGCGTGGCTTTTCTGAATAATTCAAATCTCTCACGGTCAGCATAACCTGGCCAAAGCGCGCTTCGCGGCGCTTTGTCCGGGAACCATGAGTTGGGTTCAGGCGCTTCGCGGCGCTCTGTCCGGAAACTGCGTGGCTTTTCTGAATAATTCAAATCTCTCACGGTCAGCACAACCTGGCAAAGCAGCGCTTCGCGGCGCTTTGTCCGGGAACCATGAGCTGGTTCAGCGCGCTTCGCGGCGCTCTGTCCGGAAACTGCGTGGCTTTTCTGAATAATTCAAATCTCTCACGGTCAGCACAACCCCTGGCTGCAGTGCGCTTCGCGGCGCTTTGTCCGGGAACCATGAGTTGGGTTCAGCGCTTCGCGGCGCTCTGTCCGGAAACTGCGTGGCTTTTCTGAATAATTCAAATCTCTCACGGTCAGCACAACCTGGCTAAAGCGCGCTTCGCGGCGCTTTGTCCGGGAACCATGAGTTGGTTCAGCGCTTCGCGGCGCTCTGTCCGGAAACTGCGTGGCTTTTCTGAATAATTCAAATCTCTCACGGTCAGCATACCTGGCAAAGCAAGCGCTTCGCGGCGCTTTGTCCGGGAACCATGAGTTGGTTCGCGCGCTTCGCGGCGCTCTGTCCGGAAACTGCGTGGCTTTTCTGAATAATTCAAATCTCTCACGGTCAGCACACCTGGCTGTGAAAGCGCTTCGCGGCGCTTTGTCCGGGAACCATGAGTTGGGGTTCAGGCGCTTCGCGGCGCTCTGTCCGGAAACTGCGTGGCTTTTCTGAATAATTCAAATCTCTCACGGTCAGCACAACCTGGCTGGCGCGCTTCGCGGCGCTTTGTCCGGGAACCATGAGTTGGGGTTCTGCGCGCTTCGCGGCGCTCTGTCCGGAAACTGCGTGGCTTTTCTGAATAATTCAAATCTCTCACGGTCAGCATAATAAATCTGGCCAAAGCGCCGTTTCGCGGCGCTTTGTCCGGGAACCATGAGTTGGGTTCAGCGCTTCGCGGCGCTCTGTCCGGAAACTGCGTGGCTTTTCTGAATAATTCAAATCTCTCACGGTCAGCACAACCCTGGCCAAAGCGCTTCGCGGCGCTTTGTCCGGGAACCATGAGTTGGTTCAGGCGCTTCGCGGCGCTCTGTCCGGAAACTGCGTGGCTTTTCTGAATAATTCAAATCTCTCACGGTCAGCACAACCTGGCTAAAGCAGCTTCGCGGCGCTTTGTCCGGGAACCATGAGTTGGGGTTCAGGCGCTTCGCGGCGCTCTGTCCGGAAACTGCGTGGCTTTTCTGAATAATTCAAATCTCTCACGGTCAGCACAACCTGGCTGCGCAGCGCTTCGCGGCGCTTTGTCCGGGAACCATGAGTTGGTTCTGCGCCGCTTCGCGGCGCTCTGTCCGGAAACTGCGTGGCTTTTCTGAATAATTCAAATCTCTCACGGTCAGCACAACCTGGCAAAGCGCCGCTTCGCGGCGCTTTGTCCGGGAACCATGAGCTGGTTCAGGCGCTCGCGGCGCTCTGTCCGGAAACTGCGTGGCTTTTCTGAATAATTCAAATCTCTCACGGTCAGCATAACCTGGCTAGCAGCGCTTCGCGGCGCTTTGTCCGGGAACCATGAGTTGGTTCAGTAGCGCTTCGCGGCGCTCTGTCCGGAAACTGCGTGGCTTTTCTGAATAATTCAAATCTCTCACGGTCAGCACAACCTGGCTAAAGCAGCGCTTCGCGGCGCTTTGTCCGGGAACCATGAGTTGGTTCAGGCGCGCTTCGCGGCGCTCTGTCCGGAAACTGCGTGGCTTTTCTGAATAATTCAAATCTCTCACGGTCAGCATAACCCTGGCAAAGCGCAGCGCTTCGCGGCGCTTTGTCCGGGAACCATGAGCCGGGGTTCAGCGCTTCGCGGCGCTCTGTCCGGAAACTGCGTGGCTTTTCTGAATAATTCAAATCTCTCACGGTCAGCATAACCCTGGCTGTGCGCCGCTTCGCGGCGCTTTGTCCGGGAACCATGAGCTGGGGTTCGTAGCGCTTCGCGGCGCTCTGTCCGGAAACTGCGTGGCTTTTCTGAATAATTCAAATCTCTCACGGTCAGCACAACCTGGCCAAAGCAGCGCTTCGCGGCGCTTTGTCCGGGAACCATGAGTTGGGGTTCAGCGCTTCGCGGCGCTCTGTCCGGAAACTGCGTGGCTTTTCTGAATAATTCAAATCTCTCACGGTCAGCATACAACCTGGCTGCCAGCGCTTCGCGGCGCTTTGTCCGGGAACCATGAGTTGGGGTTCGCGCGCTTCGCGGCGCTCTGTCCGGAAACTGCGTGGCTTTTCTGAATAATTCAAATCTCTCACGGTCAGCACAACCTGGCTAGCAGCGCTTCGCGGCGCTTTGTCCGGGAACCATGAGCTGGGGTTCTGCGCGCTTCGCGGCGCTCTGTCCGGAAACTGCGTGGCTTTTCTGAATAATTCAAATCTCTCACGGTCAGCATACAACCCTGGCTAAAGCAGCGCTTCGCGGCGCTTTGTCCGGGAACCATGAGTTGGTTCAGCGCGCTTCGCGGCGCTCTGTCCGGAAACTGCGTGGCTTTTCTGAATAATTCAAATCTCTCACGGTCAGCACAACCTGGCTGCAAAGGCTTCGCGGCGCTTTCCGGCAACTGCGTGGCTTTTCTGAATAATCAAATCTCTCACGGTCAGCAACCTCGCGCAGCTTCGCGGCGCTCTGTCCGGAAACTGCGTGGCTTTTCTGAATAATTCAAATCTCTCACGGTCAGTACACCTTCGGCTAAGCAAGCGCTTCGCGGCGCTTTGTCCGGGAACCATGAGTTGGTTCGTGCGCTTCGCGGCGCTCTGTCCGGAAACTGCGTGGCTTTTCTGAATAATTCAAATCTCTCACGGTCAGCATAACCCTGGCTAAAGCGCGCTTCGCGGCGCTTTGTCCGGGAACCATGAGCTGGGGTTCTGCGCGCTTCGCGGCGCTCTGTCCGGAAACTGCGTGGCTTTTCTGAATAATTCAAATCTCTCACGGTCAGCACAACCTGGCCAAAGCAGCGCTTCGCGGCGCTTTGTCCGGGAACCATGAGCTGGGGTTCGCGCGCTTCGCGGCGCTCTGTCCGGAAACTGCGTGGCTTTTCTGAATAATTCAAATCTCTCACGGTCAGCACAACCTGGCGCAAAGCGCCGCTTCGCGGCGCTTTGTCCGGGAACCATGAGTTGGTTCAGGCGCTTCGCGGCGCTCTGTCCGGAAACTGCGTGGCTTTTCTGAATAATTCAAATCTCTCACGGTCAGCACAACCTGGCTGCGCGCTTCGCGGCGCTTTGTCCGGGAACCATGAGTTGGTTCGCGCGCTTCGCGGCGCTCTGTCCGGAAACTGCGTGGCTTTTCTGAATAATTCAAATCTCTCACGGTCAGCATAACCTGGTTGTGCCGCTTTCGCGGCGCTTTGTCCGGGAACCATGAGCCGGTTCGCAGCGCTTCGCGGCGCTCTGTCCGGAAACTGCGTGGCTTTTCTGAATAATTCAAATCTCTCACGGTCAGCACAACCTGGCTAAAGCGCCGCTTCGCGGCGCTTTGTCCGGGAACCATGAGCTGGGGTTCGCGCGCTTCGCGGCGCTCTGTCCGGAAACTGCGTGGCTTTTCTGAATAATTCAAATCTCTCACGGTCAGCACAACCTCGGCAAGCGCTTCGCGGCGCTTTGTCCGGGAACCATGAGTTGGTCTGCAGCGCTTCGCGGCGCTCTGTCCGGAAACTGCGTGGCTTTTCTGAATAATTCAAATCTCTCACGGTCAGCACAACCCTGGCCAAAGCGCCGCTTCGCGGCGCTTTGTCCGGGAACCATGAGCTGGGGTTCGCGCGCTTCGCGGCGCTCTGTCCGGAAACTGCGTGGCTTTTCTGAATAATTCAAATCTCTCACGGTCAGCATAACCTCGGCTGCGCGCGCTTCGCGGCGCTTTGTCCGGGAACCATGAGTTGGGGTTCAGGCGCTTCGCGGCGCTCTGTCCGGAAACTGCGTGGCTTTTCTGAATAATTCAAATCTCTCACGGTCAGCACAACCTGGCTGCAGCGCTTCGCGGCGCTTTGTCCGGGAACCATGAGTTGGGGTTCGCGCCGCTTCGCGGCGCTCTGTCCGGAAACTGCGTGGCTTTTCTGAATAATTCAAATCTCTCACGGTCAGCACAACCTGGCGCAGCGCTTCGCGGCGCTTTGTCCGGGAACCATGAGCCGGGGTTCAGCGCCGCTTCGCGGCGCTCTGTCCGGAAACTGCGTGGCTTTTCTGAATAATTCAAATCTCTCACGGTCAGCACAACCTGGCTGTAGCGCGCTTCGCGGCGCTTTGTCCGGGAACCATGAGTTGGTTCGCGCGCTTCGCGGCGCTCTGTCCGGAAACTGCGTGGCTTTTCTGAATAATTCAAATCTCTCACGGTCAGCATAACCTGGCTAGCGCTTCGCGGCGCTTTGTCCGGGAACCATGAGCTGGGGTTCAGCGCTTCGCGGCGCTCTGTCCGGAAACTGCGTGGCTTTTCTGAATAATTCAAATCTCTCACGGTCAGCACAACCTCGGCCAAAGCGCCGCTTCGCGGCGCTTTGTCCGGGAACCATGAGTTGGGGTTCTGCGCGCTTCGCGGCGCTCTGTCCGGAAACTGCGTGGCTTTTCTGAATAATTCAAATCTCTCACGGTCAGCACAACCTGGCTGCAGCGCGCTTCGCGGCGCTTTGTCCGGGAACCATGAGTTGGTTCGCGCGCTTCGCGGCGCTCTGTCCGGAAACTGCGTGGCTTTTCTGAATAATTCAAATCTCTCACGGTCAGCATACCCCGGCCAAAGCGCCGCTTCGCGGCGCTTTGTCCGGGAACCATGAGTTGGTTCAGCGCTTCGCGGCGCTCTGTCCGGAAACTGCGTGGCTTTTCTGAATAATTCAAATCTCTCACGGTCAGCACAACCTGGCTAAAGTGCGCTTCGCGGCGCTTTGTCCGGGAACCATGAGTTGGGGTTCGCGCGCTTCGCGGCGCTCTGTCCGGAAACTGCGTGGCTTTTCTGAATAATTCAAATCTCTCACGGTCAGCACAACCTCAAAGCTGTGCGCGCTTCGCGGCGCTTTGTCCGGGAACCATGAGTTGGTTCTGCGCGCTTCGCGGCGCTCTGTCCGGAAACTGCGTGGCTTTTCTGAATAATTCAAATCTCTCACGGTCAGCACAACCTGGCCAAAGCGCCGCTTCGCGGCGCTTTGTCCGGGAACCATGAGTTGGGTTCAGGCGCTTCGCGGCGCTCTGTCCGGAAACTGCGTGGCTTTTCTGAATAATTCAAATCTCTCACGGTCAGCACAACCTGGCGCGCTTCGCGGCGCTTTGTCCGGGAACCATGAGCTTGGTTCAGGCGCTTCGCGGCGCTCTGTCCGGAAACTGCGTGGCTTTTCTGAATAATTCAAATCTCTCACGGTCAGCATAACTCCTGGCCAAAGCGCCGCTTTCGCGGCGCTTTGTCCGGGAACCATGAGCTGGGGTTCAGGCGCTTCGCGGCGCTCTGTCCGGAAACTGCGTGGCTTTTCTGAATAATTCAAATCTCTCACGGTCAGCACAACCTGGCTAAAGCAGCGCTTCGCGGCGCTTTGTCCGGGAACCATGAGCTGGGTTCAGCGCGCTTCGCGGCGCTCTGTCCGGAAACTGCGTGGCTTTTCTGAATAATTCAAATCTCTCACGGTCAGCACAACCTCGGCAAAGCAGCGCTTCGCGGCGCTTTGTCCGGGAACCATGAGTTGGTTCTGCGCGCTTCGCGGCGCTCTGTCCGGAAACTGCGTGGCTTTTCTGAATAATTCAAATCTCTCACGGTCAGCATAACCTGGCTGCGCGCGCTTCGCGGCGCTTTGTCCGGGAACCATGAGTTGGTTCAGCGCTTCGCGGCGCTCTGTCCGGAAACTGCGTGGCTTTTCTGAATAATTCAAATCTCTCACGGTCAGCACAACTGGCCAAAGCAGCGCTTCGCGGCGCTTTGTCCGGGAACCATGAGTTGGTTCGCGCGCTTCGCGGCGCTCTGTCCGGAAACTGCGTGGCTTTTCTGAATAATTCAAATCTCTCACGGTCAGCACAACCTGGCTGCAGCGCTTCGCGGCGCTTTGTCCGGGAACCATGAGTTGGGGTTCGTGCGCTTCGCGGCGCTCTGTCCGGAAACTGCGTGGCTTTTCTGAATAATTCAAATCTCTCACGGTCAGCACAACCTTGGCTAAAGCGCTTCGCGGCGCTTTGTCCGGGAACCATGAGCTGGGTTCAAGCGCTTCGCGGCGCTCTGTCCGGAAACTGCGTGGCTTTTCTGAATAATTCAAATCTCTCACGGTCAGCACAACCTGGCTGCGCAGCGCTTCGCGGCGCTTTGTCCGGGAACCATGAGTTGGTTCGCGCTTCGCGGCGCTCTGTCCGGAAACTGCGTGGCTTTTCTGAATAATTCAAATCTCTCACGGTCAGCACAACCTGGCAAAGTGCGCTTCGCGGCGCTTTGTCCGGGAACCATGAGTTGGTTCAGCGCGCTTCGCGGCGCTCTGTCCGGAAACTGCGTGGCTTTTCTGAATAATTCAAATCTCTCACGGTCAGCATACCTGGCAAAGCAGCGCTTCGCGGCGCTTTGTCCGGGAACCATGAGTTGGTTCGCGCGCTTCGCGGCGCTCTGTCCGGAAACTGCGTGGCTTTTCTGAATAATTCAAATCTCTCACGGTCAGCACACCTGGCAAAGCGCCGCTTCGCGGCGCTTTGTCCGGGAACCATGAGTTGGTTCTGCAGCGCTTCGCGGCGCTCTGTCCGGAAACTGCGTGGCTTTTCTGAATAATTCAAATCTCTCACGGTCAGCATTAACCTGGCTAAAGCGCCGCTTCGCGGCGCTTTGTCCGGGAACCATGAGCCGGGGTTCAGGCGCTTCGCGGCGCTCTGTCCGGAAACTGCGTGGCTTTTCTGAATAATTCAAATCTCTCACGGTCAGCACAACCTGGCTGCAGCGCTTCGCGGCGCTTTGTCCGGGAACCATGAGTTGGTTCTGCGCTTCGCGGCGCTCTGTCCGGAAACTGCGTGGCTTTTCTGAATAATTCAAATCTCTCACGGTCAGCACAACCTGGCTGCACGCTTCGCGGCGCTCTGTCCGGAAACTGCGTGGCTTTTCTGAATAATTCAAATCTCTCACGGTCAGCACAACCCTGGCAAAGCGCCGCTTCGCGGCGCTTTGTCCGGGAACCATGAGTTGGTTCGCGCGCTTCGCGGCGCTCTGTCCGGAAACTGCGTGGCTTTTCTGAATAATTCAAATCTCTCACGGTCAGCACACCTGGCTGGCGCGCTTCGCGGCGCTTTGTCCGGGAACCATGAGCTGGGGGTTCAGCGCGCTTCGCGGCGCTCTGTCCGGAAACTGCGTGGCTTTTCTGAATAATTCAAATCTCTCACGGTCAGCACAACCTGGCCAAAGCGCGCTTCGCGGCGCTTTGTCCGGGAACCATGAGTTGGTTCGCGCGCTTCGCGGCGCTCTGTCCGGAAACTGCGTGGCTTTTCTGAATAATTCAAATCTCTCACGGTCAGCACAACCTGGCTGCGCGCGCTTCGCGGCGCTTTGTCCGGGAACCATGAGTTGGGTTCGTAGCGCTTCGCGGCGCTCTGTCCGGAAACTGCGTGGCTTTTCTGAATAATTCAAATCTCTCACGGTCAGCACAACCTGGCAGCGCCGCTTCGCGGCGCTTTGTCCGGGAACCATGAGCCGGGTTCGCGCTTCGCGGCGCTCTGTCCGGAAACTGCGTGGCTTTTCTGAATAATTCAAATCTCTCACGGTCAGCACAACCTGGCAGCGCTTCGCGGCGCTTTGTCCGGGAACCATGAGTTGGGGGGTTTCGCGGCGCTCTGTCCGGAAACTGCGTGGCTTTTCTGAATAATTCAAATCTCTCACGGTCAGCACAACCCTGGCCAAAGCGCGCTTCGCGGCGCTTTGTCCGGGAACCATGAGTTGGTTCGCGCGCTTCGCGGCGCTCTGTCCGGAAACTGCGTGGCTTTTCTGAATAATTCAAATCTCTCACGGTCAGCACAACCTGGCTGCGCGCTTCGCGGCGCTCTGTCCGGCAACTGCGTGGCTTTTCTGAATAATTCAAATCTCTCACGGTCAGCACAACCTGCTGCGCGCTTCGCGGCGCTCTGTCCGGAAACTGCGTGGCTTTTCTGAATAATTCAAATCTCTCACGGTCAGCACAACCCTGGCTGCGCTTCGCGGCGCTTTGTCCGGGAACCATGAGTTGGGGTTCTGCGCTTCGCGGCGCTCTGTCCGGAAACTGCGTGGCTTTTCTGAATAATTCAAATCTCTCACGGTCAGCATAACCTGGCTGCAAAGCGCTTCGCGGCGCTTTGTCCGGGAACCATGAGTTGGGTTCAGCGCTTCGCGGCGCTCTGTCCGGAAACTGCGTGGCTTTTCTGAATAATTCAAATCTCTCACGGTCAGCACAACCTGGCTGAAGCAGCGCTTCGCGGCGCTTTGTCCGGGAACCATGAGTTGGGTTCAGGCGCTTCGCGGCGCTCTGTCCGGAAACTGCGTGGCTTTTCTGAATAATTCAAATCTCTCACGGTCAGCACAACCCTGGCCAAAGCGCGCTTCGCGGCGCTCTGTCCGGAACCGCGTGGCTTTTCTGAATAATTCAAATCTCACGGTCAGCACAAGCAACCTGGCTAGCGCTTCGCGGCGCTCTGTCCGGAAACTGCGTGGCTTTTCTGAATAATTCAAATCTCTCACGGTCAGCACAACCTGGCAAAGCAGCGCTTCGCGGCGCTTTGTCCGGGAACCATGAGTTGGGGTTCTGGTAGGCTTCGCGGCGCTCTGTCCGGAAACTGCGTGGCTTTTCTGAATAATTCAAATCTCTCACGGTCAGCACAACCTGGCTGCGCGCGCTTCGCGGCGCTTTGTCCGGGAACCATGAGCTGGTTCGGCGCGCTTCGCGGCGCTCTGTCCGGAAACTGCGTGGCTTTTCTGAATAATTCAAATCTCTCACGGTCAGCACAACCTGGCTGCGCAAAGCGCTTCGCGGCGCTTTGTCCGGGAACCATGAGTTGGTTCTGCGGCGCTTCGCGGCGCTCTGTCCGGAAACTGCGTGGCTTTTCTGAATAATTCAAATCTCTCACGGTCAGCACAACCTGGCTGCAGCGCTTCGCGGCGCTTTGTCCGGGAACCATGAGCCGGTTCGTAGCGCTTCGCGGCGCTCTGTCCGGAAACTGCGTGGCTTTTCTGAATAATTCAAATCTCTCACGGTCAGCACAACCTTCTGGCTAAAGCGCCGCTTCGCGGCGCTTTGTCCGGGAACCATGAGTTGGGGTTCTGCGCGCTTCGCGGCGCTCTGTCCGGAAACTGCGTGGCTTTTCTGAATAATTCAAATCTCTCACGGTCAGCACAACCTGGCCAAAGCAGCGCTTCGCGGCGCTTTGTCCGGGAACCATGAGTTGGTTCGCGCGCTTCGCGGCGCTCTGTCCGGAAACTGCGTGGCTTTTCTGAATAATTCAAATCTCTCACGGTCAGCACAATCCCTTGGCAAAGCGCCGCTTTCGCGGCGCTTTGTCCGGGAACCATGAGTTGGGGTTCGCGCGCTTCGCGGCGCTCTGTCCGGAAACTGCGTGGCTTTTCTGAATAATTCAAATCTCTCACGGTCAGCACAACCTGGCCAAAGCGCCGCTTCGCGGCGCTTTGTCCGGGAACCATGAGCTGGGGTCTCAGTGGCGCTTCGCGGCGCTCTGTCCGGAAACTGCGTGGCTTTTCTGAATAATTCAAATCTCTCACGGTCAGCACAACCTGGCTGCGCAGCGCTTCGCGGCGCTTTGTCCGGGAACCATGAGTTGGGTTCAGGCGCTTCGCGGCGCTCTGTCCGGAAACTGCGTGGCTTTTCTGAATAATTCAAATCTCTCACGGTCAGCACAACCTGCCAAAGCGCGCTTCGCGGCGCTTTGTCCGGGAACCATGAGTTGGTTCGTAGCGCTTCGCGGCGCTCTGTCCGGAAACTGCGTGGCTTTTCTGAATAATTCAAATCTCTCACGGTCAGCACAACCTGGCTGTGCGCGCTTCGCGGCGCTTTGTCCGGGAACCATGAGCTGGTTCGCGCGCTTCGCGGCGCTCTGTCCGGAAACTGCGTGGCTTTTCTGAATAATTCAAATCTCTCACGGTCAGCACAACCTGGCTGCGCGCTTCGCGGCGCTTTGTCCGGGAACCATGAGTTGGTTCGCGCGCTTCGCGGCGCTCTGTCCGGAAACTGCGTGGCTTTTCTGAATAATTCAAATCTCTCACGGTCAGCACAACCTGGCTAAAGCGCCGCTTCGCGGCGCTTTGTCCGGGAACCATGAGTTGGGGTTCAGCGCTTCGCGGCGCTCTGTCCGGAAACTGCGTGGCTTTTCTGAATAATTCAAATCTCTCACGGTCAGCACAACCCTGGCCAAAGCGCCGCTTCGCGGCGCTTTGTCCGGGAACCATGAGTTGGGGTTCGCGCGCTTCGCGGCGCTCTGTCCGGAAACTGCGTGGCTTTTCTGAATAATTCAAATCTCTCACGGTCAGCACAACCTGGCTGG
Source organism: Aplectana chamaeleonis (assembly GCA_029168955.1). Classification (NCBI taxonomy): domain Eukaryota; kingdom Metazoa; phylum Nematoda; class Chromadorea; order Rhabditida; family Cosmocercidae; genus Aplectana; species Aplectana chamaeleonis. The sequence goes on from JAPDOI010001223.1 coordinate 11,897, forward strand.
CGCTTCGCGGCGCTTTGTCCGGGAACCATGAGTTGGTTCAAGCGCTTCGCGGCGCTCTGTCCGGAAACTGCGTGGCTTTTCTGAATAATTCAAATCTCTCACGGTCAGCACAACCTGGCTAAAGCGCGCTTCGCGGCGCTTTGTCCGGGAACCATGAGTTGGTTCTGCAGCGCTTCGCGGCGCTCTGTCCGGAAACTGCGTGGCTTTTCTGAATAATTCAAATCTCTCACGGTCAGCACAACCTGGCTGCGCAGCGCTTCGCGGCGCTTTGTCCGGGAACCATGAGTTGGTTCGCGCCGCTTCGCGGCGCTCTGTCCGGAAACTGCGTGGCTTTTCTGAATAATTCAAATCTCTCACGGTCAGCACAACCCTGGCCAAAGCGCCGCTTCGCGGCGCTTTGTCCGGGAACCATGAGTTGGTCTGCGCGCTTCGCGGCGCTCTGTCCGGAAACTGCGTGGCTTTTCTGAATAATTCAAATCTCTCACGGTCAGCATAACCTGGCTGCGCAGCGCTTCGCGGCGCTTTGTCCGGGAACCATGAGTTGGTTCAGGCGCTTCGCGGCGCTCTGTCCGGAAACTGCGTGGCTTTTCTGAATAATTCAAATCTCTCACGGTCAGCACACCGGCCGCTTCGCGGCGCTTTGTCCGGGAACCATGAGCCGGGGGGTTCGCGCAGCTTCTCGGCGCTCTGTCCGGAAACTGCGTGGCTTTTCTGAATAATTCAAATCTCTCACGGTCTGCATAACCCCGGCCAGAGCGCCGCTTCGCGGCGCTTTGTCCGGGAACCATGAGCCGGGGGGTTCGCGTCGCTTCGCGGCGCTCTGTCCGGAAACTGCGTGGCTTTTCTGAACAATTCAAATCTCTCACGGTCAGCACAACCCCGGCCAAAGCGCCGCTTCGCGGCGCTTTGTCCGGGAACCATGAGTTGGTTCAGGCGCTTCGCGGCGCTCTGTCCGGAAACTGCGTGGCTTTTCTGAATAATTCAAATCTCTCACGGTCAGCACAACCTGGCTGCGCGCTTCGCGGCGCTTTGTCCGGGAACCATGAGCTGGTTCAGCGCTTCGCGGCGCTCTGTCCGGAAACTGCGTGGCTTTTCTGAATAATTCAAATCTCTCACGGTCAGCACAACCTGGCTGCGCTTCGCGGCGCTTTGTCCGGGAACCATGAGTTGGGGTTCAGCGCTTCGCGGCGCTCTGTCCGGAAACTGCGTGGCTTTTCTGAATAATTCAAATCTCTCACGGTCAGCACAACCTGGCCAAAGCGCTTCGCGGCGCTTTGTCCGGGAACCATGAGTTGGGTCTGCAGCGCTTCGCGGCGCTCTGTCCGGAAACTGCGTGGCTTTTCTGAATAATTCAAATCTCTCACGGTCAGCACAACCTGGCTAAAGCGCCGCTTCGCGGCGCTTTGTCCGGGAACCATGAGTTGGGTTCGCGCGCTTCGCGGCGCTCTGTCCGGAAACTGCGTGGCTTTTCTGAATAATTCAAATCTCTCACGGTCAGCACAACCCTGGCTAAAGCGCCGCTTCGCGGCGCTTTGTCCGGGAACCATGAGTTGGTTCGCGCGCTTCGCGGCGCTCTGTCCGGAAACTGCGTGGCTTTTCTGAATAATTCAAATCTCTCACGGTCAGCACAACCTGGCTGCAGCGCTTCGCGGCGCTTTGTCCGGGAACCATGAGTTGGTTCGCGCGCTTCGCGGCGCTCTGTCCGGAAACTGCGTGGCTTTTCTGAATAATTCAAATCTCTCACGGTCAGCACAACCTGGCCAAAGCAGCGCTTCGCGGCGCTTTGTCCGGGAACCATGAGTTGGGGTTCGGTAAGCGCTTCGCGGCGCTCTGTCCGGAAACTGCGTGGCTTTTCTGAATAATTCAAATCTCTCACGGTCAGCACAACCTGGCTAAAGCAGCGCTTCGCGGCGCTTTGTCCGGGAACCATGAGTTGGTTCTGCGCGCTTCGCGGCGCTCTGTCCGGAAACTGCGTGGCTTTTCTGAATAATTCAAATCTCTCACGGTCAGCACAACCTGGCCAAAGCGCGCTTCGCGGCGCTTTGTCCGGGAACCATGAGTTGGTTCAGGCGCTTCGCGGCGCTCTGTCCGGAAACTGCGTGGCTTTTCTGAATAATTCAAATCTCTCACGGTCAGCACAACCTGGCTGCGCGCGCTTCGCGGCGCTTTGTCCGGGAACCATGAGTTGGGTTCGTAGCGCTTCGCGGCGCTCTGTCCGGAAACTGCGTGGCTTTTCTGAATAATTCAAATCTCTCACGGTCAGCACACCTGGCTGCAAAGCGCTTCGCGGCGCTTTGTCCGGGAACCATGAGTTGGGTTCGTAGCGCTTCGCGGCGCTCTGTCCGGAAACTGCGTGGCTTTTCTGAATAATTCAAATCTCTCACGGTCAGCACAACCTGGCCAAAGCGCCGCTTCGCGGCGCTTTGTCCGGGAACCATGAGTTGGGTTCTGCGCTTCGCGGCGCTCTGTCCGGAAACTGCGTGGCTTTTCTGAATAATTCAAATCTCTCACGGTCAGCATATACCTGGCTGCGCGCGCTTCGCGGCGCTTTGTCCGGGAACCATGAGCTGGGTTCGGCGCTTCGCGGCGCTCTGTCCGGAAACTGCGTGGCTTTTCTGAATAATTCAAATCTCTCACGGTCAGCACAACCCTGGCAAAGCGCCGCTTCGCGGCGCTTTGTCCGGGAACCATGAGTTGGTTCGCGCGCTTCGCGGCGCTCTGTCCGGAAACTGCGTGGCTTTTCTGAATAATTCAAATCTCTCACGGTCAGCATAACCTGGCTAAAGCGCCGCTTCGCGGCGCTTTGTCCGGGAACCATGAGTTGGTTCAGGCGCTTCGCGGCGCTCTGTCCGGAAACTGCGTGGCTTTTCTGAATAATTCAAATCTCTCACGGTCAGCATTAACCCTGCCAGCGCGCGCTTCGCGGCGCTTTGTCCGGGAACCATGAGTTGGGTTCGCGCGCTTCGCGGCGCTCTGTCCGGAAACTGCGTGGCTTTTCTGAATAATTCAAATCTCTCACGGTCAGCACAACCCTGGCGCAGCGCTTCGCGGCGCTTTGTCCGGGAACCATGAGTTGGGCTGCAGCGCTTCGCGGCGCTCTGTCCGGAAACTGCGTGGCTTTTCTGAATAATTCAAATCTCTCACGGTCAGCACAACCTGGCTGCGCGCTTCGCGGCGCTTTGTCCGGGAACCATGAGTTGGTTCAGCGCTTCGCGGCGCTCTGTCCGGAAACTGCGTGGCTTTTCTGAATAATTCAAATCTCTCACGGTCAGCACAACCCTGGCTGCAGCGCTTCGCGGCGCTTTGTCCGGGAACCATGAGTTGGTCTCGCGCGCTTCGCGGCGCTCTGTCCGGAAACTGCGTGGCTTTTCTGAATAATTCAAATCTCTCACGGTCAGCACAACCTGGCCAAAGCGCCGCTTCGCGGCGCTTTGTCCGGGAACCATGAGTTGGTTCGCGCGCTTCGCGGCGCTCTGTCCGGAAACTGCGTGGCTTTTCTGAATAATTCAAATCTCTCACGGTCAGCACAACCTGGCTGGCAGCGCTTCGCGGCGCTTTGTCCGGGAACCATGAGTTGGTTCGTGCGCTTCGCGGCGCTCTGTCCGGAAACTGCGTGGCTTTTCTGAATAATTCAAATCTCTCACGGTCAGCACAACCTGGCTGTGCGCCGCTTCGCGGCGCTTTGTCCGGGAACCATGAGTTGGTTCAGCGCGCTTCGCGGCGCTCTGTCCGGAAACTGCGTGGCTTTTCTGAATAATTCAAATCTCTCACGGTCAGCACAACCTGGCTGTGCGCGCGCTTCGCGGCGCTTTGTCCGGGAACCATGAGTTGGTTCTGCGCGCTTCGCGGCGCTCTGTCCGGAAACTGCGTGGCTTTTCTGAATAATTCAAATCTCTCACGGTCAGCACAACCTGGCCAAAGCGCGCTTCGCGGCGCTTTGTCCGGGAACCATGAGCCGGGGTTCAGCGCGCTTCGCGGCGCTCTGTCCGGAAACTGCGTGGCTTTTCTGAATAATTCAAATCTCTCACGGTCAGCACAACCTGGCTGCGCAGCGCTTCGCGGCGCTTTGTCCGGGAACCATGAGTTGGTTCTGCGCGCTTCGCGGCGCTCTGTCCGGAAACTGCGTGGCTTTTCTGAATAATTCAAATCTCTCACGGTCAGCACAACCCTGGCTAAAGGCTTCGCGGCGCTTTGTCCGGGAACCATGAGTTGGTTCAGCGCGCTTCGCGGCGCTCTGTCCGGAAACTGCGTGGCTTTTCTGAATAATTCAAATCTCTCACGGTCAGCACAACCTGGCTGTGCAGCGCTTCGCGGCGCTTTGTCCGGGAACCATGAGCTGGGGTTCAGGCGCTTCGCGGCGCTCTGTCCGGAAACTGCGTGGCTTTTCTGAATAATTCAAATCTCTCACGGTCAGCACAACCCCGGCCAAAGCGCCGCTTTGCGGCGCTTTGTCCGGGAACCATGAGCCGGGGGGTTGGGGGCGCTTCGCGGCGCTCTGTCCGGCAACTGCGTGGCTTTTCTGGATAATTCAAATCTCTCACGGTCAGCACAACCTGGCTGCGCCGCTTCGCGGCGCTTTGTCCGGGAACCATGAGTTGGTTCGCCGCGCTTCGCGGCGCTCTGTCCGGCAACTGCGTGGCTTTTCTGAATAATTCAAATCTCTCACGGTCAGCACAACACCATGAGCCGGGGGGTTCGCGCCGCTTCGCGGCGCTCTGTCCGGAAACTGCGTGGCTTTTCTGAATAATTCAAATCTCTCACGGTCAGCACAACCCCGGCCAAAGCGCCGCTTCGCGGCGCTTTGTCCGGGAACCATGAGTTGGTTCAGCGCGCTTCGCGGCGCTCTGTCCGGAAACTGCGTGGCTTTTCTGAATAATTCAAATCTCTCACGGTCAGCACAACCTGGCTGCGCGCGCTTCGCGGCGCTTTGTCCGGGAACCATGAGTTGGTTCAGGCGCTTCGCGGCGCTCTGTCCGGAAACTGCGTGGCTTTTCTGAATAATTCAAATCTCTCACGGTCAGCACAACCTGGCAAAGCGCGCTTCGCGGCGCTTTGTCCGGGAACCATGAGTTGGTTCGTAGCGCTTCGCGGCGCTCTGTCCGGAAACTGCGTGGCTTTTCTGAATAATTCAAATCTCTCACGGTCAGCACAACCTGGCTGCAGCAGCGCTTCGCGGCGCTTTGTCCGGGAACCATGAGCTGGTTCAGCGCGCTTCGCGGCGCTCTGTCCGGAAACTGCGTGGCTTTTCTGAATAATTCAAATCTCTCACGGTCAGCACACCTGGCCAAAGCGCCGCTTCGCGGCGCTTTGTCCGGGAACCATGAGTTGGTTCAGGCGCTTCGCGGCGCTCTGTCCGGAAACTGCGTGGCTTTTCTGAATAATTCAAATCTCTCACGGTCAGCATAACTGCCCGCTTCGCGGCGCTTTGTCCGGGAACCATGAGTTGGTTCAGCGCTTCGCGGCGCTCTGTCCGGAAACTGCGTGGCTTTTCTGAATAATTCAAATCTCTCACGGTCAGCACAACCTGGCTAAAGCGCCGCTTCGCGGCGCTTTGTCCGGGAACCATGAGTTGGGGTTCAGCGCTTCGCGGCGCTCTGTCCGGAAACTGCGTGGCTTTTCTGAATAATTCAAATCTCTCACGGTCAGCACAACCTGGCTGCGCGCTTCGCGGCGCTTTGTCCGGGAACCATGAGTTGGTTCAGCGCTTCGCGGCGCTCTGTCCGGAAACTGCGTGGCTTTTCTGAATAATTCAAATCTCTCACGGTCAGCACAACCTGGCTGCAGCGCCGCTTCGCGGCGCTTTGTCCGGGAACCATGAGTTGGGGTTCGCGCGCTTCGCGGCGCTCTGTCCGGAAACTGCGTGGCTTTTCTGAATAATTCAAATCTCTCACGGTCAGCACAACCTGGCCGCAGCGCTTCGCGGCGCTTTGTCCGGGAACCATGAGTTGGTTCGTGCGCTTCGCGGCGCTCTGTCCGGAAACTGCGTGGCTTTTCTGAATAATTCAAATCTCTCACGGTCAGCACAACACGGCCTTCGCGGCGCTTTGTCCGGGAACCATGAGCTGGGTCTGCGCGCTTCGCGGCGCTCTGTCCGGAAACTGCGTGGCTTTTCTGAATAATTCAAATCTCTCACGGTCAGCACCTGGCTAAAGCAGGCCGCTTCGCGGCGCTTTGTCCGGGAACCATGAGCTGGTTCAGCGCTTCGCGGCGCTCTGTCCGGAAACTGCGTGGCTTTTCTGAATAATTCAAATCTCTCACGGTCAGCACAACCTGGCTGAAGCGCCGCTTCGCGGCGCTTTGTCCGGGAACCATGAGTTGGGTTCAGCGCGCTTCGCGGCGCTCTGTCCGGAAACTGCGTGGCTTTTCTGAATAATTCAAATCTCTCACGGTCAGCACAACCTGGCTAAAGCGCTTCGCGGCGCTTTGTCCGGGAACCATGAGTTGGTTCAGCGCTTCGCGGCGCTCTGTCCGGAAACTGCGTGGCTTTTCTGAATAATTCAAATCTCTCACGGTCAGCACAACCCATGCTCCGGGAACCATGAGGGCGCTTCGCGGCGCTCTGTCCGGAAACTGCGTGGCTTTTCTGAATAATTCAAATCTCTCACGGTCAGCACAACCTGGCTAGCGCGCTTCGCGGCGCTCTGTCCGGAAACTGCGTGGCTTTTCTGAATAATTCAAATCTCTCACGGTCAGCACAACCTGGCTGCAGCGCTTCGCGGCGCTCTGTCCGGAAACTGCGTGGCTTTTCTGAATAATTCAAATCTCTCACGGTCAGCACAACCTGGCTGCGCAGCGCTTCGCGGCGCTTTGTCCGGGAACCATGAGCTGGTTCTGCGCGCTTCGCGGCGCTCTGTCCGGAAACTGCGTGGCTTTTCTGAATAATTCAAATCTCTCACGGTCAGCACAACCTGGCTGCAAAGCGCTTCGCGGCGCTTTGTCCGGGAACCATGAGCTGGTTCAGCGCTTCGCGGCGCTCTGTCCGGAAACTGCGTGGCTTTTCTGAATAATTCAAATCTCTCACGGTCAGCACAACCTGGCCAAAGCGCCGCTTCGCGGCGCTTTGTCCGGGAACCATGAGTTGGTTCTGCGGCGCTTCGCGGCGCTCTGTCCGGAAACTGCGTGGCTTTTCTGAATAATTCAAATCTCTCACGGTCAGCACAACCTGGCTGCGCCGCTTCGCGGCGCTTTGTCCGGGAACCATGAGTTGGTTCGTAGCGCTTCGCGGCGCTCTGTCCGGAAACTGCGTGGCTTTTCTGAATAATTCAAATCTCTCACGGTCAGCACAACCTGGCCAAAGCGCCGCTTCGCGGCGCTTTGTCCGGGAACCATGAGTTGGTTCAGGCGCTTCGCGGCGCTCTGTCCGGAAACTGCGTGGCTTTTCTGAATAATTCAAATCTCTCACGGTCAGCACAACCTGGCTGCGCAGCGCTTCGCGGCGCTCTGTCCGGCAACTGCGTGGCTTTTCTGAATAATTCAAATCTCTCACGGTCAGCACAACCTGGCTGCAGGCGCTTCGCGGCGCTCTGTCCGGAAACTGCGTGGCTTTTCTGAATAATTCAAATCTCTCACGGTCAGCACAACCTGGCCAAAGCGCCGCTTCGCGGCGCTTTGTCCGGGAACCATGAGTTGGTTCAGGCGCTTCGCGGCGCTCTGTCCGGAAACTGCGTGGCTTTTCTGAATAATTCAAATCTCTCACGGTCAGCACAACCTGGCTGCAGCGCTTCGCGGCGCTTTGTCCGGGAACCATGAGTTGGTCTGCAGCGCTTCGCGGCGCTCTGTCCGGAAACTGCGTGGCTTTTCTGAATAATTCAAATCTCTCACGGTCAGCACAACCTGGCCAAAGCGCGCTTCGCGGCGCTTTGTCCGGGAACCATGAGTTGGGTCAGCGCTTCGCGGCGCTCTGTCCGGAAACTGCGTGGCTTTTCTGAATAATTCAAATCTCTCACGGTCAGCACACCTGGCTGCGCAGCGCTTCGCGGCGCTTTGTCCGGGAACCATGAGTTGGGTTCAGCGCTTCGCGGCGCTCTGTCCGGAAACTGCGTGGCTTTTCTGAATAATTCAAATCTCTCACGGTCAGCACAACTGGCAAAGCGCGCTTCGCGGCGCTTTGTCCGGGAACCATGAGCTGGTTCGTGCGCTTCGCGGCGCTCTGTCCGGAAACTGCGTGGCTTTTCTGAATAATTCAAATCTCTCACGGTCAGCACAACCTGGCCAAAGCGCCGCTTCGCGGCGCTTTGTCCGGGAACCATGAGCTGGGTTCTGCGCGCTTCGCGGCGCTCTGTCCGGAAACTGCGTGGCTTTTCTGAATAATTCAAATCTCTCACGGTCAGCACAACCTGGCTAAAGCGCCGCTTCGCGGCGCTTTGTCCGGGAACCATGAGTTGGTTCTGCAGCGCTTCGCGGCGCTCTGTCCGGAAACTGCGTGGCTTTTCTGAATAATTCAAATCTCTCACGGTCAGCACAACCCTGGCCAAAGCGCGCTTCGCGGCGCTTTGTCCGGGAACCATGAGCGTTCTGCGCGCTTCGCGGCGCTCTGTCCGGAAACTGCGTGGCTTTTCTGAATAATTCAAATCTCTCACGGTCAGCACAACCTGGCTAAAGCAGCGCTTCGCGGCGCTTTGTCCGGGAACCATGAGCTGGGGTTCGCGCTTCGCGGCGCTCTGTCCGGAAACTGCGTGGCTTTTCTGAATAATTCAAATCTCTCACGGTCAGCACAACCTGGCTAAAGCGCCGCTTCGCGGCGCTTTGTCCGGGAACCATGAGTTGGTTCGCGCGCTTCGCGGCGCTCTGTCCGGAAACTGCGTGGCTTTTCTGAATAATTCAAATCTCTCACGGTCAGCACAACCTGGCTGCAAAGCGCTTCGCGGCGCTTTGTCCGGGAACCATGAGTTGGGGTTCAGGCGCTTCGCGGCGCTCTGTCCGGAAACTGCGTGGCTTTTCTGAATAATTCAAATCTCTCACGGTCAGCACAACCTGGCTAAAGCGCCGCTTCGCGGCGCTTTGTCCGGGAACCATGAGTTGGGTTCAGGCGCTTCGCGGCGCTCTGTCCGGAAACTGCGTGGCTTTTCTGAATAATTCAAATCTCTCACGGTCAGCACACCTGGCTGGCAGCGCTTCGCGGCGCTTTGTCCGGGAACCATGAGCCGGTTCAGCGCGCTTCGCGGCGCTCTGTCCGGAAACTGCGTGGCTTTTCTGAATAATTCAAATCTCTCACGGTCAGCACAACCTGGCCAAAGCAGCGCTTCGCGGCGCTTTGTCCGGGAACCATGAGTTGGGTTCGCGCGCTTCGCGGCGCTCTGTCCGGAAACTGCGTGGCTTTTCTGAATAATTCAAATCTCTCACGGTCAGCATAACCTGGCAAAGCGCGCTTCGCGGCGCTTTGTCCGGGAACCATGAGTTGGGGTTCAGCGCTTCGCGGCGCTCTGTCCGGAAACTGCGTGGCTTTTCTGAATAATTCAAATCTCTCACGGTCAGCACAACCTGGCTAAAGCGCTTCGCGGCGCTTTGTCCGGGAACCATGAGTTGGGTTCGTGCGCGCTTCGCGGCGCTCTGTCCGGAAACTGCGTGGCTTTTCTGAATAATTCAAATCTCTCACGGTCAGCACAACCTGGCTAGCGCCGCTTCGCGGCGCTTTGTCCGGGAACCATGAGTTGGTTCGCGCGCTTCGCGGCGCTCTGTCCGGAAACTGCGTGGCTTTTCTGAATAATTCAAATCTCTCACGGTCAGCACAACCTGGCCAAAGCACGCTTCGCGGCGCTTTGTCCGGGAACCATGAGCTGGGGTTCAGCGCTTCGCGGCGCTCTGTCCGGAAACTGCGTGGCTTTTCTGAATAATTCAAATCTCTCACGGTCAGCACAACCTGGCAAAGCGCGCTTCGCGGCGCTTTGTCCGGGAACCATGAGCTGGGGTTCAGCGCTTCGCGGCGCTCTGTCCGGAAACTGCGTGGCTTTTCTGAATAATTCAAATCTCTCACGGTCAGCACAACCCTGGCTGTGCCGCTTCGCGGCGCTTTGTCCGGGAACCATGAGCTGGGTTCAGCGCTTCGCGGCGCTCTGTCCGGAAACTGCGTGGCTTTTCTGAATAATTCAAATCTCTCACGGTCAGCACAACCTGGCTGCAGCGCTTCGCGGCGCTTTGTCCGGGAACCATGAGTTGGTTCGCGCGCTTCGCGGCGCTCTGTCCGGAAACTGCGTGGCTTTTCTGAATAATTCAAATCTCTCACGGTCAGCACAACCTGGCTGCGCGCGCTTCGCGGCGCTTTGTCCGGGAACCATGAGCTGGTTCTGCGCTTCGCGGCGCTCTGTCCGGAAACTGCGTGGCTTTTCTGAATAATTCAAATCTCTCACGGTCAGCACAACCTGGCAAAGCGCCGCTTCGCGGCGCTTTGTCCGGGAACCATGAGCTGGGGTTCAGCGCGCTTCGCGGCGCTCTGTCCGGAAACTGCGTGGCTTTTCTGAATAATTCAAATCTCTCACGGTCAGCACAACCTGGCTGCAGTAGCGCTTCGCGGCGCTCTGTCCGGAAACTGCGTGGCTTTTCTGAATAATTCAAATCTCTCACGGTCAGCACAACCTGGCAAAGCGCCGCTTCGCGGCGCTTTGTCCGGGAACCATGAGCTGGGTTCTGCGCGCTTCGCGGCGCTCTGTCCGGAAACTGCGTGGCTTTTCTGAATAATTCAAATCTCTCACGGTCAGCACAACCTGGCCAAAGCAGCGCTTCGCGGCGCTTTGTCCGGGAACCATGAGTTGGGGTTCTGCGCGCTTCGCGGCGCTCTGTCCGGAAACTGCGTGGCTTTTCTGAATAATTCAAATCTCTCACGGTCAGCACAACCTGGCTAAAGCAGCGCTTCGCGGCGCTTTGTCCGGGAACCATGAGTTGGTTCAGCGCTTCGCGGCGCTCTGTCCGGAAACTGCGTGGCTTTTCTGAATAATTCAAATCTCTCACGGTCAGCACAACCTGGCTGCGCGCTTCGCGGCGCTTTGTCCGGGAACCATGAGTTGGTTCTGCGCGCTTCGCGGCGCTCTGTCCGGAAACTGCGTGGCTTTTCTGAATAATTCAAATCTCTCACGGTCAGCACAACCTGGCTAAAGCGCCGCTTCGCGGCGCTTTGTCCGGGAACCATGAGCTGGTTCGCGCGCTTCGCGGCGCTCTGTCCGGAAACTGCGTGGCTTTTCTGAATAATTCAAATCTCTCACGGTCAGCACAACCTGGCAAAGCAGCGCTTCGCGGCGCTTTGTCCGGGAACCATGAGCTGGGGTTCAGGCGCTTCGCGGCGCTCTGTCCGGAAACTGCGTGGCTTTTCTGAATAATTCAAATCTCTCACGGTCAGCACAACCTGGCTGCGCAGCGCTTCGCGGCGCTTTGTCCGGGAACCATGAGTTGGGTTCTGTGCGCTTCGCGGCGCTCTGTCCGGAAACTGCGTGGCTTTTCTGAATAATTCAAATCTCTCACGGTCAGCATAACCTGGCTGCAGCGCGCTTCGCGGCGCTTTGTCCGGGAACCATGAGTTGGTTCAGGCGCTTCGCGGCGCTCTGTCCGGAAACTGCGTGGCTTTTCTGAATAATTCAAATCTCTCACGGTCAGCACAACCTGGCTGCAGCGCTTCGCGGCGCTTTGTCCGGGAACCATGAGCTGGTTCAGCGCTTCGCGGCGCTCTGTCCGGAAACTGCGTGGCTTTTCTGAATAATTCAAATCTCTCACGGTCAGCACAACCTGGCAAAGCGCCGCTTCGCGGCGCTTTGTCCGGGAACCATGAGTTGGTTCAGCGCTTCGCGGCGCTCTGTCCGGAAACTGCGTGGCTTTTCTGAATAATTCAAATCTCTCACGGTCAGCACAACCTGGCTGCGCGCTTCGCGGCGCTTTGTCCGGGAACCATGAGTTGGTTCAGGCGCTTCGCGGCGCTCTGTCCGGAAACTGCGTGGCTTTTCTGAATAATTCAAATCTCTCACGGTCAGCACAACCTGGCAAAGCAGCGCTTCGCGGCGCTTTGTCCGGGAACCATGAGTTGGTTCAGGCGCTTCGCGGCGCTCTGTCCGGAAACTGCGTGGCTTTTCTGAATAATTCAAATCTCTCACGGTCAGCACAACCTGGCTGCGCAGCGCTTCGCGGCGCTTTGTCCGGGAACCATGAGTTGGTTCAGCGCTTCGCGGCGCTCTGTCCGGAAACTGCGTGGCTTTTCTGAATAATTCAAATCTCTCACGGTCAGCACAACCTGGCTGCAGCGCTTCGCGGCGCTTTGTCCGGGAACCATGAGTTGGTTCAGCGCTTCGCGGCGCTCTGTCCGGAAACTGCGTGGCTTTTCTGAATAATTCAAATCTCTCACGGTCAGCACAACCTGGCTGAAGCGCCGCTTCGCGGCGCTTTGTCCGGGAACCATGAGCCGGGTTCGCGCGCTTCGCGGCGCTCTGTCCGGAAACTGCGTGGCTTTTCTGAATAATTCAAATCTCTCACGGTCAGCACAACCCGGCCAAAGCGCCGCTTCGCGGCGCTTTGTCCGGGAACCATGAGTTGGTCAGCGCTTCGCGGCGCTCTGTCCGGCAACTGCGTGGCTTTTCTGAATAATTCAAATCTCTCACGGTCAGCACAACCCTGGCTGCAGCGCTTCGCGGCGCTCTGTCCGGAAACTGCGTGGCTTTTCTGAATAATTCAAATCTCTCACGGTCAGCACAACCTGGCTAAAGCGCCGCTTCGCGGCGCTTTGTCCGGGAACCATGAGTTGGTTCAGCGCGCTTCGCGGCGCTCTGTCCGGAAACTGCGTGGCTTTTCTGAATAATTCAAATCTCTCACGGTCAGCACAACCTGGCAAAGCGCCGCTTCGCGGCGCTTTGTCCGGGAACCATGAGCTGGTTCGTGCGCTTCGCGGCGCTCTGTCCGGAAACTGCGTGGCTTTTCTGAATAATTCAAATCTCTCACGGTCAGCACAACCTGGCCAAAGCAGCGCTTCGCGGCGCTTTGTCCGGGAACCATGAGTTGGTCTGGCGCGCTTCGCGGCGCTCTGTCCGGAAACTGCGTGGCTTTTCTGAATAATTCAAATCTCTCACGGTCAGCACAACCTGGCTAAAGCGCCGCTTCGCGGCGCTTTGTCCGGGAACCATGAGCTGGGTTCGCGCGCTTCGCGGCGCTCTGTCCGGAAACTGCGTGGCTTTTCTGAATAATTCAAATCTCTCACGGTCAGCACAACCTGGCTGCAAAGCGCGCTTCGCGGCGCTTTGTCCGGGAACCATGAGCTGGTCTGCGCGCTTCGCGGCGCTCTGTCCGGAAACTGCGTGGCTTTTCTGAATAATTCAAATCTCTCACGGTCAGCACAACCCTGGCTGCGCGCTTCGCGGCGCTTTGTCCGGGAACCATGAGTTGGTTCAGGCGCTTCGCGGCGCTCTGTCCGGAAACTGCGTGGCTTTTCTGAATAATTCAAATCTCTCACGGTCAGCACAACCTGGCTGTGCAGCGCTTCGCGGCGCTTTGTCCGGGAACCATGAGTTGGTTCGTAGCGCTTCGCGGCGCTCTGTCCGGAAACTGCGTGGCTTTTCTGAATAATTCAAATCTCTCACGGTCAGCACAACCTGGCTGCAAAGCGCTTCGCGGCGCTTTGTCCGGGAACCATGAGTTGGGTTCAGCGCTTCGCGGCGCTCTGTCCGGAAACTGCGTGGCTTTTCTGAATAATTCAAATCTCTCACGGTCAGCACAACCTGGCTGCAGCGCTTCGCGGCGCTCTGTCCGGCAACTGCGTGGCTTTTCTGAATAATTCAAATCTCTCACGGTCAGCACAACCTGGCTGCGCGCTTCGCGGCGCTCTGTCCGGAAACTGCGTGGCTTTTCTGAATAATTCAAATCTCTCACGGTCAGCACAACCTGGCCAAAGCGCCGCTTCGCGGCGCTTTGTCCGGGAACCATGAGTTGGTTCAGCGCTTCGCGGCGCTCTGTCCGGCAACTGCGTGGCTTTTCTGAATAATTCAAATCTCTCACGGTCACCACAACCCTGGCCAAAGCGCCGCTTCGCGGCGCTCTGTCCGGCAACTGCGTGGCTTTTCTGAATAATTCAAATCTCTCACGGTCAGCACAACCTGGCTGCAGCGCTTCGCGGCGCTCTGTCCGGAAACTGCGTGGCTTTTCTGAATAATTCAAATCTCTCACGGTCAGCACAACCTGGCTGCAGCGCTTCGCGGCGCTTTGTCCGGGAACCATGAGCTGGGGTTCGCGCGCTTCGCGGCGCTCTGTCCGGAAACTGCGTGGCTTTTCTGAATAATTCAAATCTCTCACGGTCAGCACAACCTGGCTGCAGCGCTTCGCGGCGCTTTGTCCGGGAACCATGAGCTGGGGTTCGCGCTTCGCGGCGCTCTGTCCGGAAACTGCGTGGCTTTTCTGAATAATTCAAATCTCTCACGGTCAGCACAACCTGGCTGCAGCGCTTCGCGGCGCTTTGTCCGGGAACCATGAGTTGGTTCGTAGCGCTTCGCGGCGCTCTGTCCGGAAACTGCGTGGCTTTTCTGAATAATTCAAATCTCTCACGGTCAGCACAACCTGGCCAAAGCGCCGCTTCGCGGCGCTTTGTCCGGGAACCATGAGTTGGTTCGCGCGCTTCGCGGCGCTCTGTCCGGAAACTGCGTGGCTTTTCTGAATAATTCAAATCTCTCACGGTCAGCACAACCTGGCAAAGCGCGCTTCGCGGCGCTTTGTCCGGGAACCATGAGTTGGTTCTGCGCGCTTCGCGGCGCTCTGTCCGGAAACTGCGTGGCTTTTCTGAATAATTCAAATCTCTCACGGTCAGCACAACCTGGCTGCGCAGCGCTTCGCGGCGCTTTGTCCGGGAACCATGAGTTGGTTCAGTAGCGCTTCGCGGCGCTCTGTCCGGAAACTGCGTGGCTTTTCTGAATAATTCAAATCTCTCACGGTCAGCACAACCTGGCAAAGCAGCGCTTCGCGGCGCTTTGTCCGGGAACCATGAGCGGTTCGCGCGCTTCGCGGCGCTCTGTCCGGAAACTGCGTGGCTTTTCTGAATAATTCAAATCTCTCACGGTCAGCACAACCTGGCTGCAGCGCTTCGCGGCGCTTTGTCCGGGAACCATGAGTTGGTTCAGCGCTTCGCGGCGCTCTGTCCGGAAACTGCGTGGCTTTTCTGAATAATTCAAATCTCTCACGGTCAGCACAACTGGCAAAGCAGCGCTTCGCGGCGCTTTGTCCGGGAACCATGAGTTGGGTTCGCGCGCTTCGCGGCGCTCTGTCCGGAAACTGCGTGGCTTTTCTGAATAATTCAAATCTCTCACGGTCAGCACAACCTGGCTGCGCAGCGCTTCGCGGCGCTCTGTCCGGAAACTGCGTGGCTTTTCTGAATAATTCAAATCTCTCACGGTCAGCACAACCTGGCCAAAGCGCCGCTTCGCGGCGCTTTGTCCGGGAACCATGAGTTGGTTCGCGCGCTTCGCGGCGCTCTGTCCGGAAACTGCGTGGCTTTTCTGAATAATTCAAATCTCTCACGGTCAGCACAACCTGGCTGCCAGCGCTTCGCGGCGCTTTGTCCGGGAACCATGAGTTGGGTTCAGCGCTTCGCGGCGCTCTGTCCGGAAACTGCGTGGCTTTTCTGAATAATTCAAATCTCTCACGGTCAGCACAACCTGGCAAAGCGCCGCTTCGCGGCGCTTTGTCCGGGAACCATGAGCTGGTTCTGCGCTTCGCGGCGCTCTGTCCGGAAACTGCGTGGCTTTTCTGAATAATTCAAATCTCTCACGGTCAGCACAACCTGGCTGCGCGCTTCGCGGCGCTTTGTCCGGGAACCATGAGCTAGGTTCGCGCGCTTCGCGGCGCTCTGTCCGGAAACTGCGTGGCTTTTCTGAATAATTCAAATCTCTCACGGTCAGCACAACCCTGGCTGCAAAGCGCTTCGCGGCGCTTTGTCCGGGAACCATGAGTTGGTTCAGGCGCTTCGCGGCGCTCTGTCCGGAAACTGCGTGGCTTTTCTGAATAATTCAAATCTCTCACGGTCAGCACAACCTCTGGCCAGCAGCGCTTCGCGGCGCTTTGTCCGGGAACCATGAGTTGGGTTCAGGCGCTTCGCGGCGCTCTGTCCGGAAACTGCGTGGCTTTTCTGAATAATTCAAATCTCTCACGGTCAGCACAACCTGGCTAAAGCAGCGCTTCGCGGCGCTTTGTCCGGGAACCATGAGCCGGGGTTCGCGCGCTTCGCGGCGCTCTGTCCGGAAACTGCGTGGCTTTTCTGAATAATTCAAATCTCTCACGGTCAGCACAACCTGGCCAAAGCGCTTCGCGGCGCTTTGTCCGGGAACCATGAGTTGGTTCGCGCGCTTCGCGGCGCTCTGTCCGGAAACTGCGTGGCTTTTCTGAATAATTCAAATCTCTCACGGTCAGCACAACCTGGCTGCGCGCTTCGCGGCGCTTTGTCCGGGAACCATGAGCGGGTTCGCGCGCTTCGCGGCGCTCTGTCCGGAAACTGCGTGGCTTTTCTGAATAATTCAAATCTCTCACGGTCAGCACAACCTGGCCAAAGCGCGCTTCGCGGCGCTTTGTCCGGGAACCATGAGTTGGGTTCAGCGCTTCGCGGCGCTCTGTCCGGAAACTGCGTGGCTTTTCTGAATAATTCAAATCTCTCACGGTCAGCACAACCTGGCTAAAGCGCCGCTTCGCGGCGCTTTGTCCGGGAACCATGAGTTAGTTCGCGCGCTTCGCGGCGCTCTGTCCGGAAACTGCGTGGCTTTTCTGAATAATTCAAATCTCTCACGGTCAGCACAACCTGGCCAAAGCGCCGCTTCGCGGCGCTTTGTCCGGGAACCATGAGCTGGTTCAGGCGCTTCGCGGCGCTCTGTCCGGAAACTGCGTGGCTTTTCTGAATAATTCAAATCTCTCACGGTCAGCACAACCTGGCTGCGCAGCGCTTCGCGGCGCTTTGTCCGGGAACCATGAGTTGGGGTTCGCGCGCTTCGCGGCGCTCTGTCCGGAAACTGCGTGGCTTTTCTGAATAATTCAAATCTCTCACGGTCAGCACAACCTCGGCCAAAGCGCCGCTTCGCGGCGCTTTGTCCGGGAACCATGAGTTGGTTCAGGCGCTTCGCGGCGCTCTGTCCGGAAACTGCGTGGCTTTTCTGAATAATTCAAATCTCTCACGGTCAGCACAACCTGGCTCAGCGCTTCGCGGCGCTCTGTCCGGGAACCAACGCGGCGCTCTGTCCTGCGTGGCTTTTCTGAATAATTCAAATCTCTCACGGTCAGCACAACCTTGCGCGCTTCGCGGCGCTCTGTCCGGAAACTGCGTGGCTTTTCTGAATAATTCAAATCTCTCACGGTCAGCATTAACCCTGGCTGCGCAGCGCTTCGCGGCGCTTTGTCCGGGAACCATGAGTTGGTTCGCGCGCTTCGCGGCGCTCTGTCCGGAAACTGCGTGGCTTTTCTGAATAATTCAAATCTCTCACGGTCAGCACAACCTGGCTAAAGCGCTTCGCGGCGCTTTGTCCGGGAACCATGAGTTGGTTCGCGCGCTTCGCGGCGCTCTGTCCGGAAACTGCGTGGCTTTTCTGAATAATTCAAATCTCTCACGGTCAGCACAACCCTGGCTGCGCGCGCTTCGCGGCGCTTTGTCCGGGAACCATGAGTTGGTTCTGCGCGCTTCGCGGCGCTCTGTCCGGAAACTGCGTGGCTTTTCTGAATAATTCAAATCTCTCACGGTCAGCACAACCTGGCCAAAGTGCCGCTTCGCGGCGCTTTGTCCGGGAACCATGAGTTGGTTCAAGCGCTTCGCGGCGCTCTGTCCGGAAACTGCGTGGCTTTTCTGAATAATTCAAATCTCTCACGGTCAGCACAACCTGGCTGCGCAGCGCTTCGCGGCGCTTTGTCCGGGAACCATGAGTTGGTTCAAGCGCTTCGCGGCGCTCTGTCCGGAAACTGCGTGGCTTTTCTGAATAATTCAAATCTCTCACGGTCAGCACAACCTGGCTGCAGCGCTTCGCGGCGCTTTGTCCGGGAACCATGAGCTGGGTTCGCGCGCTTCGCGGCGCTCTGTCCGGAAACTGCGTGGCTTTTCTGAATAATTCAAATCTCTCACGGTCAGCACAACCTGGCTGCAAAGCGCCGCTTCGCGGCGCTTTGTCCGGGAACCATGAGTTGGGTTCAGGCGCTTCGCGGCGCTCTGTCCGGAAACTGCGTGGCTTTTCTGAATAATTCAAATCTCTCACGGTCAGCACAACCTGGCCAAAGCGCGCTTCGCGGCGCTTTGTCCGGGAACCATGAGTTGGTTCGTGCGCTTCGCGGCGCTCTGTCCGGAAACTGCGTGGCTTTTCTGAATAATTCAAATCTCTCACGGTCAGCACAACCTGGCTGCGCGCGCTTCGCGGCGCTTTGTCCGGGAACCATGAGCTGGTTCAGCGCTTCGCGGCGCTCTGTCCGGAAACTGCGTGGCTTTTCTGAATAATTCAAATCTCTCACGGTCAGCATAACCTGGCTGCAAAGCGCGCTTCGCGGCGCTTTGTCCGGGAACCATGAGTTGGTTCGTGCGCTTCGCGGCGCTCTGTCCGGAAACTGCGTGGCTTTTCTGAATAATTCAAATCTCTCACGGTCAGCACAACCTGGCTAAAGCGCCGCTTCGCGGCGCTTTGTCCGGGAACCATGAGTTAGTTCAGCGCTTCGCGGCGCTCTGTCCGGAAACTGCGTGGCTTTTCTGAATAATTCAAATCTCTCACGGTCAGCATAACCTGGCTAAAGCGCTTCGCGGCGCTTTGTCCGGGAACCATGAGTTGGGGTTCAGCGCTTCGCGGCGCTCTGTCCGGAAACTGCGTGGCTTTTCTGAATAATTCAAATCTCTCACGGTCAGCACAACCTGGCTGCGCGCTTCGCGGCGCTTTGTCCGGGAACCATGAGCTGGGTTCAGCGCTTCGCGGCGCTCTGTCCGGAAACTGCGTGGCTTTTCTGAATAATTCAAATCTCTCACGGTCAGCACAACCTGGCTGCGCAAGGCTTCGCGGCGCTTTGTCCGGGAACCATGAGTTGGTTCGCGCGCTTCGCGGCGCTCTGTCCGGAAACTGCGTGGCTTTTCTGAATAATTCAAATCTCTCACGGTCAGCACAACCTGGCTGCAGCGCTTCGCGGCGCTTTGTCCGGGAACCATGAGTTGGGTTCGCGCGCTTCGCGGCGCTCTGTCCGGAAACTGCGTGGCTTTTCTGAATAATTCAAATCTCTCACGGTCAGCACAACCTGGCTGCGCAGCGCTTCGCGGCGCTTTGTCCGGGAACCATGAGCCGGGTTCGCGCGCTTCGCGGCGCTCTGTCCGGAAACTGCGTGGCTTTTCTGAATAATTCAAATCTCTCACGGTCAGCACAACCTGGCCAAAGCGCCGCTTCGCGGCGCTTTGTCCGGGAACCATGAGCTGGGTTCGCGCGCTTCGCGGCGCTCTGTCCGGAAACTGCGTGGCTTTTCTGAATAATTCAAATCTCTCACGGTCAGCACAACCTGGCTGCAGCGCTTCGCGGCGCTTTGTCCGGGAACCATGAGTTGGTTCAGCGCGCTTCGCGGCGCTCTGTCCGGAAACTGCGTGGCTTTTCTGAATAATTCAAATCTCTCACGGTCAGCACAACCTGGCTGGCGCAAAGCGCTTCGCGGCGCTTTGTCCGGGAACCATGAGCTGGGGTTCGCGCGCTTCGCGGCGCTCTGTCCGGAAACTGCGTGGCTTTTCTGAATAATTCAAATCTCTCACGGTCAGCACAACCTGGCTAAAGCGCCGCTTCGCGGCGCTTTGTCCGGGAACCATGAGTTGGTTCAGGCGCTTCGCGGCGCTCTGTCCGGAAACTGCGTGGCTTTTCTGAATAATTCAAATCTCTCACGGTCAGCACAACCTGGCCAAAGCGCGCTTCGCGGCGCTTTGTCCGGGAACCATGAGCCGGGGTTCGCGCGCTTCGCGGCGCTCTGTCCGGAAACTGCGTGGCTTTTCTGAATAATTCAAATCTCTCACGGTCAGCACAACCTGGCTAAAGCAGCGCTTCGCGGCGCTTTGTCCGGGAACCATGAGCCGGTTCGCAGCGCTTCGCGGCGCTCTGTCCGGAAACTGCGTGGCTTTTCTGAATAATTCAAATCTCTCACGGTCAGCACAACCCTGGCTCAAAGCGCTTCGCGGCGCTTTGTCCGGGAACCATGAGTTGGGGTTCGTGCGCTTCGCGGCGCTCTGTCCGGAAACTGCGTGGCTTTTCTGAATAATTCAAATCTCTCACGGTCAGCACAACCTGGCTGCAGCGCTTCGCGGCGCTTTGTCCGGGAACCATGAGTTGGTTCGTAGCGCTTCGCGGCGCTCTGTCCGGAAACTGCGTGGCTTTTCTGAATAATTCAAATCTCTCACGGTCAGCACAACCTGGCCAAAGCGCCGCTTCGCGGCGCTTTGTCCGGGAACCATGAGTTGGTTCAGCGCGCTTCGCGGCGCTCTGTCCGGAAACTGCGTGGCTTTTCTGAATAATTCAAATCTCTCACGGTCAGCACAACCTGGCCAAAGCGCCGCTTCGCGGCGCTTTGTCCGGGAACCATGAGTTGGTTCGCGCGCTTCGCGGCGCTCTGTCCGGAAACTGCGTGGCTTTTCTGAATAATTCAAATCTCTCACGGTCAGCACAACCTGGCAAAGCGCTTCGCGGCGCTTTGTCCGGGAACCATGAGCCGGGGTTCGCGCGCTTCGCGGCGCTCTGTCCGGAAACTGCGTGGCTTTTCTGAATAATTCAAATCTCTCACGGTCAGCACAACCTGGCTGCGCAGCGCTTCGCGGCGCTTTGTCCGGGAACCATGAGTTGGTTCAGCGCTTCGCGGCGCTCTGTCCGGAAACTGCGTGGCTTTTCTGAATAATTCAAATCTCTCACGGTCAGCACAACCTGGCTAAAGCGCCGCTTCGCGGCGCTTTGTCCGGGAACCATGAGCTGGGGTCTGCGCGCTTCGCGGCGCTCTGTCCGGAAACTGCGTGGCTTTTCTGAATAATTCAAATCTCTCACGGTCAGCACAACCTGGCCAAAGCGCGCTTCGCGGCGCTTTGTCCGGGAACCATGAGTTGGGTTCAGCGCTTCGCGGCGCTCTGTCCGGAAACTGCGTGGCTTTTCTGAATAATTCAAATCTCTCACGGTCAGCACAACCTGGCCAAAGCGCCGCTTCGCGGCGCTTTGTCCGGGAACCATGAGCTGGGTTCGCGCTTCGCGGCGCTCTGTCCGGAAACTGCGTGGCTTTTCTGAATAATTCAAATCTCTCACGGTCAGCACAACCTGGCTGAGCAGCGCTTCGCGGCGCTTTGTCCGGGAACCATGAGTTGGTTCGCAGCGCTTCGCGGCGCTCTGTCCGGAAACTGCGTGGCTTTTCTGAATAATTCAAATCTCTCACGGTCAGCACAACCTGGCCAGCGCCGCTTCGCGGCGCTTTGTCCGGGAACCATGAGCCGGGGTTCAGCGCGCTTCGCGGCGCTCTGTCCGGAAACTGCGTGGCTTTTCTGAATAATTCAAATCTCTCACGGTCAGCACAACCTGGCTGCCAAAGCAGCGCTTCGCGGCGCTTTGTCCGGGAACCATGAGTTGGGGTTCTGCGCGCTTCGCGGCGCTCTGTCCGGAAACTGCGTGGCTTTTCTGAATAATTCAAATCTCTCACGGTCAGCATAACCTGGCTGCGCAGCGCTTCGCGGCGCTTTGTCCGGGAACCATGAGTTGGGTTCGTAGCGCTTCGCGGCGCTCTGTCCGGAAACTGCGTGGCTTTTCTGAATAATTCAAATCTCTCACGGTCAGCACAACCTGGCAAAGCGCGCTTCGCGGCGCTTTGTCCGGGAACCATGAGCCGGTTCGCGCGCTTCGCGGCGCTCTGTCCGGAAACTGCGTGGCTTTTCTGAATAATTCAAATCTCTCACGGTCAGCACACCTGGCAAAGCGCTTCGCGGCGCTTTGTCCGGGAACCATGAGCTGGGGTTCAGCGCGCTTCGCGGCGCTCTGTCCGGAAACTGCGTGGCTTTTCTGAATAATTCAAATCTCTCACGGTCAGCACAACCTGGCTGCGCAAAGCCGCTTCGCGGCGCTTTGTCCGGGAACCATGAGTTGGTTCAGCGCTTCGCGGCGCTCTGTCCGGAAACTGCGTGGCTTTTCTGAATAATTCAAATCTCTCACGGTCAGCACAACCTGGCTAAAGCGCCGCTTCGCGGCGCTTTGTCCGGGAACCATGAGCTGGGGTTCGCGCGCTTCGCGGCGCTCTGTCCGGAAACTGCGTGGCTTTTCTGAATAATTCAAATCTCTCACGGTCAGCACAACCTGGCTGGCAGCGCTTCGCGGCGCTTTGTCCGGGAACCATGAGTTGGGTTCAGCGCGCTTCGCGGCGCTCTGTCCGGAAACTGCGTGGCTTTTCTGAATAATTCAAATCTCTCACGGTCAGCACAACCTGGCCAAAGCGCGCTTCGCGGCGCTTTGTCCGGGAACCATGAGCTGGGGTTCAGCGCTTCGCGGCGCTCTGTCCGGAAACTGCGTGGCTTTTCTGAATAATTCAAATCTCTCACGGTCAGCACAACCTGGCTAAAGCGCTTCGCGGCGCTTTGTCCGGGAACCATGAGTTGGGGTTCGCGCGCTTCGCGGCGCTCTGTCCGGAAACTGCGTGGCTTTTCTGAATAATTCAAATCTCTCACGGTCAGCACAACCTGGCTGCAGCGCTTCGCGGCGCTTTGTCCGGGAACCATGAGCTGGGGTTCAGCGCTTCGCGGCGCTCTGTCCGGAAACTGCGTGGCTTTTCTGAATAATTCAAATCTCTCACGGTCAGCACAACCTGGCTGCAGCGCTTCGCGGCGCTTTGTCCGGGAACCATGAGCTGGGTTCAGCGCTTCGCGGCGCTCTGTCCGGAAACTGCGTGGCTTTTCTGAATAATTCAAATCTCTCACGGTCAGCACAACCTGGCTGCAAAGCGCGCTTCGCGGCGCTTTGTCCGGGAACCATGAGCTGGTTCGCGCGCTTCGCGGCGCTCTGTCCGGAAACTGCGTGGCTTTTCTGAATAATTCAAATCTCTCACGGTCAGCACAACCTGGCAAAGCGCGCTTCGCGGCGCTTTGTCCGGGAACCATGAGTTGGTTCAGGCGCGCTTCGCGGCGCTCTGTCCGGAAACTGCGTGGCTTTTCTGAATAATTCAAATCTCTCACGGTCAGCACAACCTGGCTGCGCGCTTCGCGGCGCTTTGTCCGGGAACCATGAGCTGGTTCAGCGCTTCGCGGCGCTCTGTCCGGAAACTGCGTGGCTTTTCTGAATAATTCAAATCTCTCACGGTCAGCACAACCTCAAAAGCGCCGCTTCGCGGCGCTTTGTCCGGGAACCATGAGTTGGGGTTCGTAGCGCTTCGCGGCGCTCTGTCCGGAAACTGCGTGGCTTTTCTGAATAATTCAAATCTCTCACGGTCAGCACAACCCTGGCTGCAAAGCGCTTCGCGGCGCTTTGTCCGGGAACCATGAGTTGGTTCAGCGCTTCGCGGCGCTCTGTCCGGAAACTGCGTGGCTTTTCTGAATAATTCAAATCTCTCACGGTCAGCACAACCTGGCCAAAGCGCGCTTCGCGGCGCTCTGTCCGGCAACTGCGTGGCTTTTCTGAATAATTCAAATCTCTCACGGTCAGATAACCTGGCTAGCGCGCTTCGCGGCGCTCTGTCCGGAAACTGCGTGGCTTTTCTGAATAATTCAAATCTCTCACGGTCAGCACAACCTGGCTAGCGCCGCTTCGCGGCGCTTTGTCCGGGAACCATGAGCTGGTTCGCGCGCTTCGCGGCGCTCTGTCCGGAAACTGCGTGGCTTTTCTGAATAATTCAAATCTCTCACGGTCAGCACAACCTGGCTGCGCGCTTCGCGGCGCTTTGTCCGGGAACCATGAGCTGGTTGCTGCAGCGCTTCGCGGCGCTCTGTCCGGAAACTGCGTGGCTTTTCTGAATAATTCAAATCTCTCACGGTCAGCACAACCTGGCTAAAGCAGCGCTTCGCGGCGCTTTGTCCGGGAACCATGAGCTGGGGTTCAGGCGCTTCGCGGCGCTCTGTCCGGAAACTGCGTGGCTTTTCTGAATAATTCAAATCTCTCACGGTCAGCACAACCTCGGCTAGCAGCGCTTCGCGGCGCTTTGTCCGGGAACCATGAGCTGGGTCTGCGCGCTTCGCGGCGCTCTGTCCGGAAACTGCGTGGCTTTTCTGAATAATTCAAATCTCTCACGGTCAGCACAACCTGGCTAAAGCGCTTCGCGGCGCTTTGTCCGGGAACCATGAGTTGGTTCGCGCGCTTCGCGGCGCTCTGTCCGGAAACTGCGTGGCTTTTCTGAATAATTCAAATCTCTCACGGTCAGCACAACCTGGCTAAAGCAGCGCTTCGCGGCGCTTTGTCCGGGAACCATGAGCTGGTTCGCGCGCTTCGCGGCGCTCTGTCCGGAAACTGCGTGGCTTTTCTGAATAATTCAAATCTCTCACGGTCAGCACAACCCTGGCAAAGCGCGCTTCGCGGCGCTTTGTCCGGGAACCATGAGTTGGTTCAGGCGCTTCGCGGCGCTCTGTCCGGAAACTGCGTGGCTTTTCTGAATAATTCAAATCTCTCACGGTCAGCACAACCTGGCTGCAGCGCTTCGCGGCGCTTTGTCCGGGAACCATGAGTTGGTTCGCGCGCTTCGCGGCGCTCTGTCCGGAAACTGCGTGGCTTTTCTGAATAATTCAAATCTCTCACGGTCAGCACAACCTGGCTAAAGCGCCGCTTCGCGGCGCTTTGTCCGGGAACCATGAGCTGGTTCGCGCGCTTCGCGGCGCTCTGTCCGGAAACTGCGTGGCTTTTCTGAATAATTCAAATCTCTCACGGTCAGCACAACCTCTGGCCAAAGCGCGCTTCGCGGCGCTTTGTCCGGGAACCATGAGTTGGTTCGGCGCGCTTCGCGGCGCTCTGTCCGGAAACTGCGTGGCTTTTCTGAATAATTCAAATCTCTCACGGTCAGCACAACCTGGCTGCGCAGCGCTTCGCGGCGCTTTGTCCGGGAACCATGAGTTGGGGGTTCAGCGCGCGCTTCGCGGCGCTCTGTCCGGAAACTGCGTGGCTTTTCTGAATAATTCAAATCTCTCACGGTCAGCACAACCTGGCCAAAGCGCCGCTTCGCGGCGCTTTGTCCGGGAACCATGAGTTGGTTCAGCGCTTCGCGGCGCTCTGTCCGGAAACTGCGTGGCTTTTCTGAATAATTCAAATCTCTCACGGTCAGCACAACCTGGCAAAGCGCCGCTTCGCGGCGCTTTGTCCGGGAACCATGAGTTGGTTCAGCGCTTCGCGGCGCTCTGTCCGGAAACTGCGTGGCTTTTCTGAATAATTCAAATCTCTCACGGTCAGCACAACCTGGCTGCAGCGCTTCGCGGCGCTTTGTCCGGGAACCATGAGCTGGGGGTTCGCGCGCTTCGCGGCGCTCTGTCCGGAAACTGCGTGGCTTTTCTGAATAATTCAAATCTCTCACGGTCAGCACAACCTGGCCAAAGCGCGCTTCGCGGCGCTTTGTCCGGGAACCATGAGCTGGTTCGCGCGCTTCGCGGCGCTCTGTCCGGAAACTGCGTGGCTTTTCTGAATAATTCAAATCTCTCACGGTCAGCACAACCTGGCTGCAGCGCTTCGCGGCGCTTTGTCCGGGAACCATGAGCTGGGTTCAGCGCTTCGCGGCGCTCTGTCCGGAAACTGCGTGGCTTTTCTGAATAATTCAAATCTCTCACGGTCAGCACAACCTGGCTGCAGCGCTTCGCGGCGCTTTGTCCGGGAACCATGAGTTGGTCTGCGCGCTTCGCGGCGCTCTGTCCGGAAACTGCGTGGCTTTTCTGAATAATTCAAATCTCTCACGGTCAGCACAACCTGGCCAAAGCGCGCTTCGCGGCGCTTTGTCCGGGAACCATGAGTTGGGTTCAGCGCTTCGCGGCGCTCTGTCCGGAAACTGCGTGGCTTTTCTGAATAATTCAAATCTCTCACGGTCAGCACAACCTGGCTAAAGCAGCGCTTCGCGGCGCTTTGTCCGGGAACCATGAGTTGGGGTTCAGCGCGCTTCGCGGCGCTCTGTCCGGAAACTGCGTGGCTTTTCTGAATAATTCAAATCTCTCACGGTCAGCACAACCTGGCTGCAGCGCTTCGCGGCGCTTTGTCCGGGAACCATGAGCCGGTTCGCGCGCTTCGCGGCGCTCTGTCCGGAAACTGCGTGGCTTTTCTGAATAATTCAAATCTCTCACGGTCAGCACAACCTGGCTGCAGCGCTTCGCGGCGCTTTGTCCGGGAACCATGAGCTGGGTTCAGGCGCTTCGCGGCGCTCTGTCCGGAAACTGCGTGGCTTTTCTGAATAATTCAAATCTCTCACGGTCAGCATAACCTGGCTGCGCGCTTCGCGGCGCTTTGTCCGGGAACCATGAGTTGGTTCGCGCGCTTCGCGGCGCTCTGTCCGGAAACTGCGTGGCTTTTCTGAATAATTCAAATCTCTCACGGTCAGCACAACCTGGCTGCAAAGCGCCGCTTCGCGGCGCTTTGTCCGGGAACCATGAGTTGGGTTCGCGCGCTTCGCGGCGCTCTGTCCGGCAACTGCGTGGCTTTTCTGAATAATTCAAATCTCTCACGGTCAGCAATTGGCTGCAAAGCGCGCTTCGCGGCGCTTTGTCCGGGAACCATGAGTTGGGGTTCGCGCTTCGCGGCGCTCTGTCCGGAAACTGCGTGGCTTTTCTGAATAATTCAAATCTCTCACGGTCAGCACAACCTGGCTAAAGCAGCGCTTCGCGGCGCTTTGTCCGGG
The DNA here is from genome assembly GCA_029168955.1 of Aplectana chamaeleonis. NCBI lineage: Eukaryota > Metazoa > Nematoda > Chromadorea > Rhabditida > Cosmocercidae > Aplectana > Aplectana chamaeleonis. The sequence goes on from JAPDOI010001223.1 coordinate 38,636, forward strand.
AACCATGAGCTGGGTTCGCGCGCTTCGCGGCGCTCTGTCCGGAAACTGCGTGGCTTTTCTGAATAATTCAAATCTCTCACGGTCAGCACAACCTGGCTGCAAAGCGCGCTTCGCGGCGCTTTGTCCGGGAACCATGAGTTGGGTTCTGCGCGCTTCGCGGCGCTCTGTCCGGAAACTGCGTGGCTTTTCTGAATAATTCAAATCTCTCACGGTCAGCACAACCTGGCAAAGCGCTTCGCGGCGCTTTGTCCGGGAACCATGAGCTGGTTCGCGCGCTTCGCGGCGCTCTGTCCGGAAACTGCGTGGCTTTTCTGAATAATTCAAATCTCTCACGGTCAGCACAACCTCATGCGCAGCGCTTCGCGGCGCTTTGTCCGGGAACCATGAGTTGGGTTCGCGCGCTTCGCGGCGCTCTGTCCGGAAACTGCGTGGCTTTTCTGAATAATTCAAATCTCTCACGGTCAGCACAACCTGGCTGCGCAGCGCTTCGCGGCGCTTTGTCCGGGAACCATGAGTTGGTTCGCGCGCTTCGCGGCGCTCTGTCCGGAAACTGCGTGGCTTTTCTGAATAATTCAAATCTCTCACGGTCAGCACAACCTGGCTGCAAAGCGCTTCGCGGCGCTTTGTCCGGGAACCATGAGTTGGTTCTGCGCGCTTCGCGGCGCTCTGTCCGGAAACTGCGTGGCTTTTCTGAATAATTCAAATCTCTCACGGTCAGCACAACCTGGCTAAAGCGCGCTTCGCGGCGCTTTGTCCGGGAACCATGAGTTGGTTCGCGCGCTTCGCGGCGCTCTGTCCGGAAACTGCGTGGCTTTTCTGAATAATTCAAATCTCTCACGGTCAGCACAACCTGGCTGCAAAGCGCTTCGCGGCGCTTTGTCCGGGAACCATGAGTTGGGGTTCAGCGCTTCGCGGCGCTCTGTCCGGAAACTGCGTGGCTTTTCTGAATAATTCAAATCTCTCACGGTCAGCACAACCTGGCTGGCAAAGGCGCTTCGCGGCGCTTTGTCCGGGAACCATGAGCTGGGGTTCGTAGCGCTTCGCGGCGCTCTGTCCGGAAACTGCGTGGCTTTTCTGAATAATTCAAATCTCTCACGGTCAGCACAACCTGGCCAAAGCGCGCGCTTCGCGGCGCTTTGTCCGGGAACCATGAGCTGGGGTTCGCGCGCTTCGCGGCGCTCTGTCCGGAAACTGCGTGGCTTTTCTGAATAATTCAAATCTCTCACGGTCAGCACAACCTGGCCAAAGCGCGCTTCGCGGCGCTTTGTCCGGGAACCATGAGTTGGTTCGCGCCGCTTCGCGGCGCTCTGTCCGGAAACTGCGTGGCTTTTCTGAATAATTCAAATCTCTCACGGTCAGCACAACCTGGCCAAAGCGCGCTTCGCGGCGCTTTGTCCGGGAACCATGAGCTGGTTCAGCGCTTCGCGGCGCTCTGTCCGGAAACTGCGTGGCTTTTCTGAATAATTCAAATCTCTCACGGTCAGCACAACCTGGCCAAAGTGCGCTTCGCGGCGCTTTGTCCGGGAACCATGAGTTGGGTTCGCGCGCTTCGCGGCGCTCTGTCCGGAAACTGCGTGGCTTTTCTGAATAATTCAAATCTCTCACGGTCAGCACAACCTGGCCAAAGCGCGCTTCGCGGCGCTTTGTCCGGGAACCATGAGCCGGGGTTCGCGCGCTTCGCGGCGCTCTGTCCGGAAACTGCGTGGCTTTTCTGAATAATTCAAATCTCTCACGGTCAGCACAACCTGGCTGCAGCGCTTCGCGGCGCTTTGTCCGGGAACCATGAGTTGGTTCGCGCGCTTCGCGGCGCTCTGTCCGGAAACTGCGTGGCTTTTCTGAATAATTCAAATCTCTCACGGTCAGCACAACCTGGCAGCGCCGCTTCGCGGCGCTTTGTCCGGGAACCATGAGCTGGTTCAGGCGCTTCGCGGCGCTCTGTCCGGAAACTGCGTGGCTTTTCTGAATAATTCAAATCTCTCACGGTCAGCACAACCTCGGCTAAAGCAGCGCTTCGCGGCGCTTTGTCCGGGAACCATGAGTTGGTTCTGCGCGCTTCGCGGCGCTCTGTCCGGAAACTGCGTGGCTTTTCTGAATAATTCAAATCTCTCACGGTCAGCACAACCTGGCTGCAGCGCTTCGCGGCGCTTTGTCCGGGAACCATGAGTTGGTTCGCGCGCTTCGCGGCGCTCTGTCCGGAAACTGCGTGGCTTTTCTGAATAATTCAAATCTCTCACGGTCAGCACAACCCTGGCTAAAGCGCCGCTTCGCGGCGCTTTGTCCGGGAACCATGAGTTGGGTTCAGCGCGCTTCGCGGCGCTCTGTCCGGAAACTGCGTGGCTTTTCTGAATAATTCAAATCTCTCACGGTCAGCACAACCTGGCTGCGCGCTTCGCGGCGCTCTGTCCGGCAACTGCGTGGCTTTCTGAATAATTCAAATCTCACGGTCAGCACAACTCGCGCGCTTCGCGGCGCTCTGTCCGGAAACTGCGTGGCTTTTCTGAATAATTCAAATCTCTCACGGTCAGCACAACCTGGCGCAGCGCTTCGCGGCGCTTTGTCCGGGAACCATGAGTTGGTTCGCGCGCTTCGCGGCGCTCTGTCCGGAAACTGCGTGGCTTTTCTGAATAATTCAAATCTCTCACGGTCAGCACAACCTGGCAAAGCGCGCTTCGCGGCGCTTTGTCCGGGAACCATGAGCGGGTTCGCGCGCTTCGCGGCGCTCTGTCCGGAAACTGCGTGGCTTTTCTGAATAATTCAAATCTCTCACGGTCAGCACAACCTGGCTAAAGCGCGCGCTTCGCGGCGCTTTGTCCGGGAACCATGAGCTGGGTTCGCGCGCTTCGCGGCGCTCTGTCCGGAAACTGCGTGGCTTTTCTGAATAATTCAAATCTCTCACGGTCAGCACAACCTGGCTGCGCGCTTCGCGGCGCTTTGTCCGGGAACCATGAGTTGGGTTCAGCGCGCTTCGCGGCGCTCTGTCCGGAAACTGCGTGGCTTTTCTGAATAATTCAAATCTCTCACGGTCAGCATAACCTGGCTAAAGCAGCGCTTCGCGGCGCTTTGTCCGGGAACCATGAGCTGGGTTCGTGCGCTTCGCGGCGCTCTGTCCGGAAACTGCGTGGCTTTTCTGAATAATTCAAATCTCTCACGGTCAGCACAACCTGGCCGCGCTTCGCGGCGCTTTGTCCGGGAACCATGAGTTGGTTCGCGCGCTTCGCGGCGCTCTGTCCGGAAACTGCGTGGCTTTTCTGAATAATTCAAATCTCTCACGGTCAGCATAACCTCGGCTGCAGCGCTTCGCGGCGCTTTGTCCGGGAACCATGAGCTGGTTCGCGCGCTTCGCGGCGCTCTGTCCGGAAACTGCGTGGCTTTTCTGAATAATTCAAATCTCTCACGGTCAGCACAACCTGGCTAAAGCGCGCTTCGCGGCGCTTTGTCCGGGAACCATGAGTTGGGTTCGCGCGCTTCGCGGCGCTCTGTCCGGAAACTGCGTGGCTTTTCTGAATAATTCAAATCTCTCACGGTCAGCACAACCTGGCTGCGCAGCGCTTCGCGGCGCTTTGTCCGGGAACCATGAGTTGGGTTCAGGCGCTTCGCGGCGCTCTGTCCGGAAACTGCGTGGCTTTTCTGAATAATTCAAATCTCTCACGGTCAGCACAACCTGGCCAAAGCGCCGCTTCGCGGCGCTTTGTCCGGGAACCATGAGTTGGGTTCTGCGCGCTTCGCGGCGCTCTGTCCGGAAACTGCGTGGCTTTTCTGAATAATTCAAATCTCTCACGGTCAGCACAACCTGGCCAGCGCTTCGCGGCGCTTTGTCCGGGAACCATGAGTTGGTTCAGCGCTTCGCGGCGCTCTGTCCGGAAACTGCGTGGCTTTTCTGAATAATTCAAATCTCTCACGGTCAGCACAACCTGGCTGGCGCCGCTTCGCGGCGCTTTGTCCGGGAACCATGAGTTGGGGTTCGCGCGCTTCGCGGCGCTCTGTCCGGAAACTGCGTGGCTTTTCTGAATAATTCAAATCTCTCACGGTCAGCACAACCTCGGCTAGCGCCGCTTCGCGGCGCTTTGTCCGGGAACCATGAGCCGGGGTTCAGGCGCTTCGCGGCGCTCTGTCCGGAAACTGCGTGGCTTTTCTGAATAATTCAAATCTCTCACGGTCAGCACAACCTGGCTAAAGTGCGCTTCGCGGCGCTTTGTCCGGGGAACCATGAGCTGGGTTCAGGCGCTTCGCGGCGCTCTGTCCGGAAACTGCGTGGCTTTTCTGAATAATTCAAATCTCTCACGGTCAGCACAACCTGGCCAAAGCGCCGCTTCGCGGCGCTTTGTCCGGGAACCATGAGTTGGTTCAGGCGCTTCGCGGCGCTCTGTCCGGAAACTGCGTGGCTTTTCTGAATAATTCAAATCTCTCACGGTCAGCACAACCCTGGCTGCAGCGCTTCGCGGCGCTTTGTCCGGGAACCATGAGTTGGTTCGCGCGCTTCGCGGCGCTCTGTCCGGAAACTGCGTGGCTTTTCTGAATAATTCAAATCTCTCACGGTCAGCACAACCTGGCTGCAGCGCGCTTCGCGGCGCTTTGTCCGGGAACCATGAGCTGGGTTCAGCGCTTCGCGGCGCTCTGTCCGGAAACTGCGTGGCTTTTCTGAATAATTCAAATCTCTCACGGTCAGCACAACCTCGGCCAAAGCGCTTCGCGGCGCTTTGTCCGGGAACCATGAGCCGGGGGTTCGCGCCGCTTCGCGGCGCTCTGTTCGGAAACTGCGTGGCTTTTCTGAATAATTCAAATCTCTCACGGTCAGCACAACCCTGATTCAGCGCGCGCTTCGCGGCGCTTTGTCCGGGAACCATGAGCCGGGGTTCGCGCGCTTCGCGGCGCTCTGTCCGGAAACTGCGTGGCTTTTCTGAATAATTCAAATCTCTCACGGTCAGCACAACCCGGCCAGCGCCGCTTCGCGGCGCTTTGTCCGGGAACCATGAGTTGGGTTCGTAGCGCTTCGCGGCGCTCTGTCCGGAAACTGCGTGGCTTTTCTGAATAATTCAAATCTCTCACGGTCAGCATAACCCTGGCTGAAAGGCTTCGCGGCGCTTTGTCCGGGAACCATGAGTTGGGTTCGCGCGCTTCGCGGCGCTCTGTCCGGAAACTGCGTGGCTTTTCTGAATAATTCAAATCTCTCACGGTCAGCACAACCTGGCTGCGCAGCGCTTCGCGGCGCTTTGTCCGGGAACCATGAGCTGGGGTTCTGCGCGCTTCGCGGCGCTCTGTCCGGAAACTGCGTGGCTTTTCTGAATAATTCAAATCTCTCACGGTCAGCACAACCTGGCTAAAGCGCGCTTCGCGGCGCTTTGTCCGGGAACCATGAGCTGGGGTTCAGCGCGCGCTTCGCGGCGCTCTGTCCGGAAACTGCGTGGCTTTTCTGAATAATTCAAATCTCTCACGGTCAGCACAACCTGGCTGCAAAGCGCTTCGCGGCGCTTTGTCCGGGAACCATGAGTTGGGGTTCAGCGCTTCGCGGCGCTCTGTCCGGAAACTGCGTGGCTTTTCTGAATAATTCAAATCTCTCACGGTCAGCACAACCCTGGCAGCGCGCTTCGCGGCGCTTTGTCCGGGAACCATGAGTTGGTTCAGCGCGCTTCGCGGCGCTCTGTCCGGAAACTGCGTGGCTTTTCTGAATAATTCAAATCTCTCACGGTCAGCACAACCTGGCTGTGCGCGCTTCGCGGCGCTTTGTCCGGGAACCATGAGTTGGTTCAGCGCTTCGCGGCGCTCTGTCCGGAAACTGCGTGGCTTTTCTGAATAATTCAAATCTCTCACGGTCAGCACAACCTGGCTGCAGCGCTTCGCGGCGCTTTGTCCGGGAACCATGAGTTGGTCAGGCGCTTCGCGGCGCTCTGTCCGGAAACTGCGTGGCTTTTCTGAATAATTCAAATCTCTCACGGTCAGCACAACCTGCTAAAGCGCCGCTTCGCGGCGCTTTGTCCGGGAACCATGAGCCGGGTTCGCGCTTCGCGGCGCTCTGTCCGGAAACTGCGTGGCTTTTCTGAATAATTCAAATCTCTCACGGTCAGCACAACCGGCTCGCCGCTTCGCGGCGCTTTGTCCGGGAACCATGAGTTGGGTTCGCGCTTCGCGGCGCTCTGTCCGGAAACTGCGTGGCTTTTCTGAATAATTCAAATCTCTCACGGTCAGCACAACCTGGCTGCGCAGCGCTTCGCGGCGCTCTGTCCGGAAACTGCGTGGCTTTTCTGAATAATTCAAATCTCTCACGGTCAGCAGCACACTTTGTCCGGGAACCATGAGCTGGTTCGCGCGCTTCGCGGCGCTCTGTCCGGAAACTGCGTGGCTTTTCTGAATAATTCAAATCTCTCACGGTCAGCACAACTCGGCCAAAGCGCCGCTTCGCGGCGCTTTGTCCGGGAACCATGAGTTGGGTTCGCGCGCTTCGCGGCGCTCTGTCCGGAAACTGCGTGGCTTTTCTGAATAATTCAAATCTCTCACGGTCAGCATAACCTGGCTGCAAAGCAGCGCTTCGCGGCGCTTTGTCCGGGAACCATGAGCCGGGGTCTGCGCGCTTCGCGGCGCTCTGTCCGGAAACTGCGTGGCTTTTCTGAATAATTCAAATCTCTCACGGTCAGCACAACCTGGCTGCAAAGCGCCGCTTCGCGGCGCTTTGTCCGGGAACCATGAGCTGGGTTCGCGCCGCTTCGCGGCGCTCTGTCCGGAAACTGCGTGGCTTTTCTGAATAATTCAAATCTCTCACGGTCAGCACAACCCTGGCCAAAGCGCCGCTTCGCGGCGCTTTGTCCGGGAACCATGAGCTGGTTCGTGCGCTTCGCGGCGCTCTGTCCGGAAACTGCGTGGCTTTTCTGAATAATTCAAATCTCTCACGGTCAGCACAACCTGGCTAAAGCGCCGCTTTGCGGCGCTTTGTCCGGGAACCATGAGTTGGGTTCAGGCGCTTCGCGGCGCTCTGTCCGGCAACTGCGTGGCTTTTCTGAATAATTCAAATCTCTCACGGTCAGCACAACCTGGCCAAAGCGCCGCTTCGCGGCGCTTTGTCCGGGAACCATGAGCCGAAGGTTCTGCGCGCTTCGCGGCGCTCTGTCCGGAAACTGCGTGGCTTTTCTGAATAATTCAAATCTCTCACGGTCAGCACAACCTGGCAGCGCTTCGCGGCGCTTTGTCCGGGAACCATGAGTTGGGGTTCGCGCGCTTCGCGGCGCTCTGTCCGGAAACTGCGTGGCTTTTCTGAATAATTCAAATCTCTCACGGTCAGCACAACCCTGACTCAAAGTGCGCTTCGCGGCGCTTTGTCCGGGAACCATGAGTTGGTTCGGTATGCTTCGCGGCGCTCTGTCCGGAAACTGCGTGGCTTTTCTGAACAATTCAAATCTCTCACGGTCAGCACACCTGCCAAAGCGCCGCTTCGCGGCGCTTTGTCCGGGAACCATGAGTTGGGTTCAGCGCTTCGCGGCGCTCTGTCCGGAAACTGCGTGGCTTTTCTGAATAATTCAAATCTCTCACGGTCAGCACAACCTGGCTGCAGCGCTTCGCGGCGCTTTGTCCGGGAACCATGAGCCGGGGGGGGGGGGGGGGGTTCGCTTTAAAACACCTGAAACGGGGGGACGGTGGCGGGGGTATTAAAGTACCGGGAGCCCTATAATTACGATGTCCTACTCCTCACAATTTGTAGAAATGCAGTCACCGCTTCTGACGTGTGGATTACAGGTCAAGTCCGAAAGATGCCGTTGTAGGTGAAGCTGAAAATGTGACACCATAGCTAGGGTTCCTAGCTCCATAGAAACCGCTAGTCGTTCAGTAAGATTTTCAAATTTCAGGCTAACAGAACTACAAACTGTATTCTCCTCATTACAAAAATAAAAAAAAAGAACTGAGAAAAGAAAAAAGAAGACACCGCAGGAGAACTTGCATCTGAATTTTCCTGCGTAGCGATTAGTGAAGCAGTTTGGTCCTGAGTTAACTTCCAGTTCCACTTACTGAACGCTCGGTTTTGCTGCTTCTGCTCCCTATAATCTGTCCCGATCGAGTCAGCCAATGGGGAGTCCCAAGAAGCATTGTTATCCCCCCCCACCTGCGGTTACCCAGTCACGCCTCTTACACAGTTTCTGCCACACCGTAATTCAGAACAACAAATTCGTGGTTGTTTCCGCGATTTTTTTTTAATTTAATCTTTTAATTTTTTGCATAATGTTCCAGTTTTCATGATTACCGTAGAATGGATACTGCGTAAGTAACGTGATTGCGTACCTGCAGATTGCTGCAGTAGCGCGCTGGTATGTATGGCAGGGTTCAGAGCAGCTAAGAGCGGTGACTCGCCATAATTTTTGTAGAATCTTATAGGGTCCTGCCGTGTTTATGTTTAGGTGCAGACGGTCGGAACAGAGTGAACGTGTGATATCTTCTCAGAATGTGTGGCGTAAAAAATGGACGGGGCTGCGAAGGGCAGATGCGTGATCGAAACTCTGTTTGCCGGTGGTGTCGCGAACTCCGCACTGTTCGCCGCAATGAGCGCGCCTCGCCCATCCGCTAGACCATGTGTTCAATGTCGTTTTGTCGTCTTCCGCAAGAGCCCCATATTAAAATAATCAAAAATCGCTTTTGCAGGGACTTAGCCTAACTGCCACTTCTTTCAACTTACCAAAATCGTTCATGAAAACCACTTTCTTTTCGAGTTTTTTTTTTCGACGCATGCAATGAATTCTCTTAAAATGTTGTGTTTCAGCCTTCAATGATAGGTGAGTTCCTTCTGCCTGGGTTTGGGGCGGAGAATAAAGTCCGGGAGGTGGTTATAAGTCACGTCAATGATCTTGTCGTGTCACCAACGCACGAAGGTCGTGACCCTAGGTGATGCTGAGAATTGAATCTCCTCCACGTAATAAGGGTGAAGTCGTTTGGCTTAAAGGCAGTGTTCACGATGATTTTCGTCCCCGAGTTTTTCTCATAAAACAATGCGTTGGCCTCCAAGTGTTACCAAAATCACGAAGAAACGGCGAGAAACGCTTTCAAACGTCCTTTTTCAGTGACATTATTCTATAACATGGATTAGTTGTCCGGTTGGATGAACATGTTCATGGTGGTTGTCACCGGTATAAAATGGGGCTAATCAGAATTGGAGAAATATTTTAGGCAAAACAGTATTAGTTAGGGTCCGAAGGAAATCACGGAGCAATAGAGAGTAGAGAATCGCAAAGGACTGGTCCACAAAAGATTTCATTGCCACAACAAACAGTTCCTGTGAGAGTAAAGAGGCGGGGTGAGAGTAGAGGATTTCTTGTACTTCTGGTGCGTTTTTCTCAATTTCTACGTCATTTTAGTTCTACCCGGGGGCCACATAATCAATATAGTGAATAATCTCAAAATTTAAGATTATCGTGAACACTGCCTTTAAGAAAGGAAAGAACTCGAACAGCTCGCTGATTTTTTGGCTATTTTGATGGCAGAATGTTGAGAACAGAAAAACGTAACCCCCCAACCTACCCCTAAATGAGTGCACAATCGTATGAGCCTAACTGTACTTTGAAGGTTTTGGTGAACTGAAATGCACATACAGCTCAATACCGTTTTGGAGTGGTTAGAGATGTGACGAAATAGTGCAATAGTGATGGAGGCCCAGGTGGTCGTACTCTGTGCTCCGATTCTTTTAATTAGGTCTAGAAGTTAATTTCCGCGTTTTTTTACGCTTTTTACACTATTGAAAACTGGACATACTTAAACAAATTTTTATTCAAAATAATTTCGTCATTAATAACAACCATTTCCCAGAGTTTGGGTAACTTATGGATTCCATCATAATAAAATTTTTTCTTGGTTTGGCCTCCACCCATTCATCGAGCCATTTTTTGACATCTTGACGATCTTGAAAGCGCTGCTCCGCTAGACCATGCGCCATTGACCGGAAAAAGGTGATAATCCGACGGGGCGATGTCTGGAGAGTACGGCGGGTGCGGTAAGACTTCCCATTTGAACTCTTTTAGCGTATCCTTTACCGTTCGAGCAACATGAGGTCCTTATGGATGGAGCAGCATCCCCGTAAGCTTGGGCAAGCATTTGGTGCGCGTCAGTGGCTTTCTTCTTGAGATGAAAAAGGAAAAGGAGAGCTTCCCCGCAAATGGCGTTTTTCCGGCACAAAAGTTGACATATTCTGAAACTAAAATAATACTTTTTATAAGGTACGTGAAGCAAGTTATATATCAATAGAAAGCTGATAATACAGTGAGCATTATAACATAAAATTCGTTATATAAAAATAATTTTATTTTTTACAAAATATCAATAACAACAAAAACGCGGAAATTAACTTCTAGACCTAATATTATATGGAAGGATAATCCAGAGCCAAACTGGTTGTCGGCGGCAACGATCCCATCACTACATCCAGTTGGCGTTCATCAACTTGTGGGTGCACTTAAAATGGAGCTAGGAAGCTCATTTTTTGACAGGAGGCTGGAAATGGATGCAGGTCGCTCCTATTCCAATTTGAACTTGATACCTTAACTTTGAAGGGTACCTCAAAATCGTGGGTTTACATACTAAATTAGCCCTGGAGCGCGAAAACTGCTGGGGCATGTTACGGCGGTGGAAAGCAGGGTATGTCGGTGGATCTGCAGCCAATTAACATAGGTCATTAGGGGTAAGTACTAAACTTGTCAGATTTCGTACCCATGACACGTCATCGATCGATAATCAATATTATTGATTTTCGCTCTTATTGCACGAAAGGAGTGGTAATTGTTGATGGGTATGGATCTCTTGGTTTGCAAATTTACTCATCAAACATTATCGATTAATAGCAATCAACAATATCGATTTTTTGCCAGTTGCACAAACTGCCGCAATGAGTGTTGATTGTTAAGGGATTTTTTTTTCAGCTGGCGTTCATCAACTTGTGGGTACACTTAAAATTGAGCTAGGAAGCTCATTTTTGGACAGGAGGCTGGAAATGGATGCAGGTCGCTCCTATTCCAATTTGAACTTGATACCTTAACTTTGAAGGGTACCTCAAAATCGTGGGTTTACATACTAAATTAGCCCTGGAGCGCGAAAACTGCTGGGGCATATTACGGCGGTGGAAAGCAGGGTATGTGGGTGGATCTGCAGCCAGTTAACATAGGTCATTAGGGGTAAGTACTAAACTTGTCAGATTTCGTACCCATGACACGTGATCGATCGATAATCAATATTATTGATTTTCGCTCTTATTGCACGAAAGGAGTGGTGATTGGTATGGTAGCTACGATTACAACAAAAATTTTTCACGTACGAGTTTCCGCGGTCGTGTCTCTGACCGGCGCGAAATTCAAACGCGGGTTTCGCGCACTCTGTCGTCTGCGCCTGCCCGAGCCAGCTGATTCTCATCCGTTTCGACTCAGAAACATCGTCCATCGACTTTCTACACTATTTTCTACTATCATTCGGCTAGTGTACTTCATCTCAACTTCCATTAAAGTATTTCTCTGTTATTACCTAGCGTTTTAAGATAGGTGAGTGGAGTGGTAGCGTAGTTTTCCGGATAATTGCCAATTTTATTTCTGCCAAGTGTAGTTCAGCCTAAATTTATCGAAAAAATATTTCGTTTTCTACTTGAGGTTATTTTCGAAGAAGTTAGATTCCGAAATGGTTAGGCATTCATCGAGCTACGCGTCAATTTACTCTGAAGTTTTTCAACAGCTTGCTGCCAGCATTTGCGGACAACTAACGAATGTCATTGGTTAGATGTCGATTACACGCTGGAATTCTTGTGGTTAGTTACGGGTTAGCTGCTCGTTACCGGCGCGCAAGATGTCCAACCGAGTCGCGAGCACCTTGCGGCCAGCATGCATGGACAACTAACCGATGTCATTGGTTAGAGGTCCGTAACGCGTTGGATACCATTGGTTAGTGGCGCGTTAACTGTTCATCAGCGGCGCGTACGATATTCGCCTCACAAGGGATCAACAACTGATCATGAACGCCGTTTCCAATAAATTTATTCCGGTTGACGTATTTCCAATAAGTTCTCAAATCTATGTTTGTAAATAGCTGCTGTTGTGTTTTCTGAACCGAGTTAAGGGGGCTCCCTCAGTCGGGCGCATTAAAGGCAGTGTTCACGAAGAAAAAGTTTCCCCTTTTTTGGCTAAAACGTAAGCTTTGTGTCCTTATAAGAAGATTAAGAACGGAAGTGCGACTAAAAACGGCCGGTAAGTGGGTGAAAATCTCGTGGGCCAGCCGACCCATTGGACCACTCCGCCCACGTCCTAAAACAGCTCCCGTGAATTTGTGGTTAAATGAGCGGTGGTTTCCGATCAAAAGCCCCTTTCATCCCTCCATTCTAAACGTCTCTCTTTACTCAGGTCGGCTCGCACACATCGGCTGCAAAAAACGGGAGTTACAAGCCTCGGACAACTCGTCCACAATTTTCCCTTGCTGAATTTCGAGGGGCCATAACTCCGTTTCCAGGGGGTCTTGTACTATTCCAGGGACATCATTGGAATCGGCATGGGACCGTCTTCAAGATAGGCGGAAAAACAGAAAAACGACTTTTATCGTGAACACTGCCTTTAAGGTAAGGGTGCCCACCAGATAATTTTCACGGTGTTCAGGAAAATTATTTCGGGTGGTCCAAAGGTCGATCTTCGGGCATCTCCGACATGTTCGGCCCAGACTCTCACCAGTTAAAATTTTCGGAGGAGAATGTGACTTTTGATCATTTCCAAAACGCTCTGAACTCGAACCTGAAGCCCTTTCATTGATTTTCGATAGATTACGGTGTTTCCGTGAGTACATGGTAGTTTGGTAAGTGTCTCAGATTGAAATGAACTAATTCGAAGTCCATTTATCGATACTAAGGTTATGTACATTAGTTAAATAGCATAATATCTTCCGTAGCCTGCAGTGAGCCTAACAATAACAGGCCTCAAATTCGTGTTCACGACCCCGAACGATCCCTAGGAAAAATTTCGAGCCAAGTCGAAACAATTTTTGAACACCCTAACAATTGCCTGATGAGTACCCTCACCTTTCCGCCCAACTGGGGGAGCCTGCCATAACTCGGTTCAGAGAACTCCGCAGCAGCTACAAACATAGGTAGATTCAACAACGTCATTCCAAGTTTACAAATTGGTATGAATTTTGTTGGAAACGGCCTTTGTGAACAGTTGTCATTCCCTTGTCAGTCGCAAGCAGCTAGCTTATGGCCCAATAATGTCGAAATGCTGCTCGCATTATATTCGAGCGTTTTGTACAAACGAGGAGATTCGTCAGACTTGGCACACTGAACTTTCGACGCTCGTCCATACGTTAACAGTACAGTACATGACAAAAGTTGTCAAATATACATTTTTGCGAGTACTGTTTTTTCAATGTATCTTGCTTTAATTGCAGCGAAACTTGATGAAATTTCGATATGTTCTGGGACATCATAATACAGCATACCGCGAAATGAGTTTTGGACGCACTTGTTCATGAATGCATAATTTAACTATAAATATATAGTGTCAAATGAATAAAAACATAATGATTTTGACTCAGACTACCGTCATGGCCTCAAAATATGTCAACAAAAGTTAAAAAACTTGCCATGGAGGCGTCTTTAAAATCATCGTATGTTTCCGGAATGTTGTAGGTTCTCGTCACATATTTTAGAAAAAGAATTTACGAGTTATCGCCCCGATTGAGCATACCTACGACATTGGCACGATTGAAGGTTTGACAAAATTCATACGTTAGTTGAACATGCTCAGAAATTGGTGGGGAGAATCCCGAAAATGATGACGGAAATTCCCTCTATGCAACTAGGGAACTTTCCCGAATAGGGGGGGGGAAGCGAAGGGGGCCTCCGAATAGCAGCTCCCATGTTCTCTAGAGTTACGGTCTTCCCAATGTTTCGCAACCCAACAAACATTGTTCACTGATTGATCAAAAATCAGTTTGCCAAAACTTAGTGCCTTCGACAGTTACCTGTACTTAGAAAGCTGGACTAGGGCCGAAAACCCTTACTCTGACGACAGGTTACATACAGTCCACGGCAATGGAAAAAGGAGGTCGGGCGGTTGCGTATTCTCACTAGGCACCCTGTAGCCATAGATGACTCGGTTCCTAGAATCGATAATGATCAGCCGATAATTTTTTTCTGGGTTATGATTTTTTCTGTTTTTCTCATTTTTTCGTGTTATTCTTGTGTGTATCTATAGAAAATATTTTGGGCGTATCGACCTCGGGTGTGTGGGGAAAGCTTACCGATTTTTCACGTTTCCGGTGCTTTTTACTCCAAAATTGAGTAAAAGAATAGAATTTTGTCGTCATCTAGGGTGCTTTTCGCCTCTGCAAACGGCGCGCCATAATGGACGCCAACAGTCTACTTTTTGTCGCAATTTTGGAGAAAAAGCGCAGGGTACTGCGTATGTTTAAACGTATGCGATGGAAAGTTGAGTTTGAAGGTAGTGTTTATAATGATTTTCGTCCCCGAGTTTCCGACTTTATCGAATGTTGATGCGACCGTCAAACCATATAAAAAAACATTTATGGCGCGATCTCCACATGTAGGAAGCTTTGAAAATGTTAGTGACGAGGTCTACAAATGCAGAAAAACTTCAAAAACGATTTTGGCACGCACTACAAATCCACTTTTACCTGTATTTGGGCCGGTTTCTCTTTACAAAATAACGTTTTCAAGGGGTTCATTCGATATTTTCGTTAACTGAAGAGACCAAGCTGTACAAAAACATGGAAAAATAATATAGGGGTTTTTTTGCGCGTACGATATGTACCTTTAAATTGTGCTGAGATCGAGCCATGATATGTAGGAAAATAGCTTTCGCGAAGAAGCAAAATTTACGTTTTTCCCAGTTTTGTAGTATCTTCATTGAACGGAAACCTTTTTGGATTCTGGTGACACAACTAAATTCTCAATTCAGTTTGGCCCCCTTGGGAGGGAATTTTTCGGGATCGATTATCTAAAACGTCCTGCGCACATCGGAAATTTAAACGGTTATCGTACGGGTAATAAAAAGGCATCACCCTTATTTTATTTTCTACAACCATGGATGTAACATTCCGGGGAACATCCTCACATTAGGAAAAAAAAACTCTCTGAACTCCGAATGAAGGATTTTGAGGAAGTCAACCCTCGTCACATGTTACAGCTCGTTTTGAAGAAGATCATTTGATCTAAAGATTAGCATAGTTGATTTTTTCGAAGGGAAAACGCAATTTTGTCGATTTTCGAATGGATAAAGTGGAGGGTAAAACTCCAGAAGCTACATATAAAATCGATCTTATTGAAAAATCTAATTACACCAACTTTTAGAGCAAAAACTTCTTTGCGAGCAGTTTATATCACTATGCCGCAATATACGCAATTCCTTTTCCAGCAACTTTGACCTCAAAGTCTGGCTCATGCACTTTTTCAACATCCCTAACAAGGGAAGTATGTATAAAAAGCGTAGGTCGGATCTGCCTAAACGACTAGTATGGTTAGTATCTCTTCTGGCTCAATAGTAAAAATGCGCAGTATCCCGCCGCGAGCCGCAGGTTCAAAAAAGTTATGAGCATTTTTTAAGCCTGGAGAAAAGGCAAGGGTACCCCATCAGGCATTTTTTTTTGAAGTTTCAAAAAATTTTCTCGGATTTAGCTCAAAAGTTGTATGTAGAGGTAATCTAGGGTGGTGAACACTAATCTGGAGTCCATTTGACGAAATTTTGAGGTTTACTGTAGGTTACGGTTGGAAACATGTCATTTAGGGGTCAAAACCCACCTTAGTATTTTGAAAATCGACAAACGGACGTTAAATTCCTATTCTCCACCCCGAATAACCCCCGTACACAAATTTTGAGGAAAATCTGAGATTTTTGTACGGTCAGTAATGGCAGTCTGTCAAAATCAATAACAGTCAACAATGCCAAACTGATAACTTGGGTTAGGAAACCCCTCTGAATTCAAACCAAAATGGCAAAAAATAATGAGATTTATCCGAAATGAACACAATAACACAGTGCCCACGGTTGGTCGAACACTACCCTCACGATTTTAGCCCACTATTGACCCGTAGAGCGAAATACCCCACTTCCAGTAGAGCCTCGGGTCGAGGCAAAGCAAGAATGGAAAGCTAGAAGACGAGTGTGAGACTTCGGCCAGCGAGACGAGACTAACTGATTTTCGAAAACCCCCAACCGTGGGCGGAGCATGAGTGCAAAAAAAAGTTTCCCGCATCCAATTCGAAGATACCGTACACCCGAATTCAAACTCGGATTGCGAAATGAAATACAACATGCAAAAGTGCAACGACGATGAGTACCAAGGAGAAATACGAACTGAGGCAATAGCGAATGATATCATATAAAGCAAAAAGGTATTATGAGCATATTATGATAAACTACTTCAATTAAACAGGAATTACTATTCTATATGTAGTCATTTTCCCCTTACGTGTACATCCCCCTCCTTAGCGACGACGTCCCTGTCGTACTACCTAAGTAAACTCAATATGGTGCAAATCTGAATCGAGATCTGTATGGTCTTCCTCTGACGACTGGGTTCATTCCTGGGTAAGCGTTGACGACGAACATCGGTTCCTCTTGAAGCGCGTATCCTTGACGGCCTGGGTTGAACTGCTGACGAGCCTGGTTTTGCTGGTGGTGTCTCATTGGCGGTCGGTTTCTCCCTCCTCGTTGACCTTGTCTGGAATGGCTAGGATTATTAACCTTTTCGTGATTATCCTTTCTTCTATTCTCGGGCTTATGCTGGTTCGCCCTCTTTCTCATCCGGTGCGCCTGGTTCCGATTGAGTGTCTTGTCTCGGCACGTGAAGAGTTTTCCTTGAATGTGCGGAGCGATGCAGCTTTGAAGTTCGAGCAAAAACTTCTGCACGGGATCCGTAGGGAAAAGATCGGACGCACATTTTCTCGTGTGATGTCCCATGGCGACGTACGGCTCGAAAGCGCTGGGCACTTTACTGATGAGCGTCACTACATTTGATCTCATAGCAGCCGCGGCTTGCTTCACAATATCCATCGTGTCCAGCATACTGTGTCTGTGCGACTCCCACACGTCCTCTCCTTTTGGACCACTGACGGCCAGCACCTTTGTTCCGACTCTCACGACTGCTGCTAGTGATGTTGCCAGCATTGTCCACTCGTGCCGTTTGACTATGCCTATAACAGGCGCCACTACTACTATCGTTCCCACGTTGTCGGCAGAGC
Source organism: Aplectana chamaeleonis (assembly GCA_029168955.1). Taxonomy (NCBI): domain Eukaryota; kingdom Metazoa; phylum Nematoda; class Chromadorea; order Rhabditida; family Cosmocercidae; genus Aplectana; species Aplectana chamaeleonis. The sequence continues at coordinate 55,824 of JAPDOI010001223.1, forward strand.
GCACTTTCGAACACAAATCTGTCAGCGTCTCATACACCTCCACAATCACTTGGTCCTCGAGTACCAGCACCCGATCGTAGCACTCAAATCCAAGTGGAAGCAGTATCATGATGTTCTTTCTGGCATTGTGAAGAGTCACGTCCTCCCAAGCATGAGTTTGTGCGTAGCGGATCCCTTGATTGACGAGATCGTTCAGTTGATGAACATCGATGTCGACGCCGTGTGTAGCAGGCAAACATAGCATCGAACCGTCGTGTCGAAGTAGAGCTCGGAGAGTGTGATCGCACTTGCGTTTGAAGTATGTGTAGGCCTTTTCTACACCTGCCGCAGTGAGGAACGCATACGAATTTGTTTTCATGAGCAGTCGTTTCTTATCCGGATCAGCTTCGTTTTCAAACACAGATATGAGACGGGCCAATGAATATATGGTATTAAACGGAAGAGCTCTAATCACAGGATCATTGACACTGACTACATCACCAAACACATTGCCACGGACAGAACATGTTTAGATCTCGGGATCTCCTTGCTCACGGCTCTGACCAGAACAACTGTGGAAGAGGCTGAGCGCACTTGTGTCTGCTTCGTGAGCTGCTGCCGCTCGATTCGACCTGAAATCAGTACATGTTGACACTACCGCACATGTGACCTCCCTGGCACGTCTTTTGACTCTCTTTGTTTTAGTGTTCAGTGGTTTATCATCAATTTCGTGAGACAACACTATCATCATGTCATGTTGAACTCTGATCGGCTCTTCATTTGTATTGATATTGGTCAAAAGAGCAGAATTCTCGGAAGTTTCAATTACACGAAACGGTCCACTCCAGTCATGAGTCAATTTGGGGAATTTGGACTTGCTTTTCTCTTGTGGAAGATGTACGTAGACTCTATCTCCCACCTTCGCATGCCTACTAGTGTTCACATTGTTTGCTCTGTCATATCTCTCCTTCATACTTGCAGTGTAGTCAGCATTAATCGCTTTGACATTGTCTTGCAACTGTTTCACTCCAGCTAGCAACTCATGTTTATAGTCGTCAAAATCTATGTGATTCCACGAAAGCCTATCTGGAGGAATCTCATTGTTAGGCACATTTGGATCGAACGCATGGAGAACATAGAACGGACTGTCTCCTACCGCCTCATGTGGAGACGCATTATAAGCGAACACCACCATCGGCAGCAGCTTATCCCATTCAACTGGTATCACTGTCTTCTTTCTTAGCATACGCGTTAACGTCCCAATCACCCGCTCAGTAACGCCATTCTCTCGAGGATTATAGCCTTTTGTGAGCGACTGATCTATACCTGTGATCTGACAAAGTTCGCTGATAATGCTGTTTACAAACTCCGGTCCTTGGTCAGAATGAATCGCTTTAGGCCATCGGCAGCCATCACATATCCATCTCTCAAAGAGCGTTTTTGCCACAGTCTGTGCTGATTTATCCTTCATAGGATAAGCTCCGACAAACTTTGAAAAATGGTCGATAGCAACCAGGGCGTAACGGTTACCTTGCTCCGATAAGCCAAGTTCGACCAAATCTATTCCAACTATTTCGAACGGGCATGAAGTGGTAAATGGTTTTAGCGGAGGTATGGTTTTGGTGTGAGGTCTAGTGAGGAAGCACTGCTTGCATTCTCTTGACCATTTTCGCACATCCTTCTCCATTCCCTCCCAGAAAACGGTCTTCTTCAGTTGTCTAATCAACTTGCGGCCGTTTAAGTGTCCGGCTAACAAACCACTGTGTGCTTCATCGAAAACAGGTTTCCTGCGGGATTTAGGTACGACTTTCACAACACTATCTTCAACGATGATTTTCAGCACGTCGTCCTCCACCAGAAAATCAGCTAGTGTGAACTTCTTTTTACAGCGGGGCAAGCTCACCACTTTATCCCCATTTCTCTCCATCATCATGTCATTCAATATCTGACTATAGTCACAATCTGCTTTCAGTTCGTCTAGCCACTCGTTTTTGGCGCTTTCAATACTACAGACTATAACTTCGTTCTCGTCACATATCGGTAAGATGGCGTCAGCCGAATCTGGAGTTTCAGCAGAGATGGAGCCTCTCGACAAAGCATCAGCGACAGCATTGGCCTTGCCTTCTACATAGTGGATTTCTAGCTTATATTGCTGCACCTGTAGCGCCCATCTCAATACGCGAGCTGATACGTTGGATTGTTTGAATAAACTAGTCAATGGTTTATGGTCTGTATCAATCAATGTCTTAAAACCATATATGAAGAAATGAAACTTTTTCAGAGCGAAAACCACTGCTAGAGCCTCTAAATCGGTTATGTGGTAGTTGCGCTCCGCTTTGGAAAGAGATTTCGACGCGAAATAGATCGGGTGTACTAATCCATCGGGCCCTTTCTGACATAGGACCGCGCCTACTCCCTGGGTAGAGGCGTCTGTATACACAAGGAATGGTCTCTCGCCGTTAGCAGCTCCCTTCACATCGGGTTGGGCCAGGATTGGACTTCGCACCAAGGTTTCTTTTAGCTGCTCAAAAGCTATATCCTGTCTACTGGTCCATTCCCAAGACCGTTTCGTACTTGTCAGTTCATATAGACTTTCAGCAATCTTTGAAAATCGTAAAATGAACTTGCGATAGTACGACGCCATTCCTAAGAAGGTACGCAGCTCAGCTATGTTTCTAGGAACTGGGTAATCTCTGATCTTCTGGACTTTCTCGGGGTCTGTTCGTACCCCGTTTTGATCCACGATATGACCCAGGAAACTCAACTCATTCCTGAAGAACGAACACTTTTTCGGGTTTGAGCCTTAGGTTGGCTTTGCGCAAGGCCTCAAATAGCATCTTCACAACTTCAAAGTGCCTTTCTACAGTTTCCGTGGCAATCAATATGTCATCAATATAAACGAAAACTTCTTTTATCCTTTATGCCGAGATTATCCAACACTAGGTCCATCATTCTTTGAAATGCGGCAGGGCTCGTGGAGAGTCCAAAGGGCAGAACTGTAAACTGATACAGCCCTTCGCTAGATGTGAACGCGCTCTTACGCTTAGCGTCCTCGGACAGTCTCACTTGCCAGTAGCCAGCCGCTAGGTCTAGCGTTGAAAAAACCTTGGCTCCGCTCAAGCTCTGCAACATAGAATCAAAGGTCGGCAGGGGATATGCATCTTGTCGAATGACCTTATTGAGCGCCCCATAGTCTATGCAGAGTCGTAAGGTGGCGTCCTTTTTCTCACCAGAACGACCCGCAGAAGCCCACTCAGAACTACTTTTCTCAATGATTTTTCTTTCCAGAAGATCTTTTATGATAGCTTTGAATTCCTGTCTGGCTCCGAGAGGAACTGGTCGCGTTTTCTGCCTGATTGGTACGGAGTCACCCGTATCGATCTCATGTGTAATCAGATCCGTTTGCTGCAACTCAGAATCTGTCACGGCGAAAACATCTGGAAAATTTTTCACCAGCGTGATGAACTCTTTTGGCATTTCACTATTTGCCTGAATTATGTTTTGCAACGCACACATTCTCTCATCACTTTGCTCCGTGTCTGGCAGGACTTGAGTGGCCCCACACCAGAACTGTTGCAAGGCTGCTCCTTCTACCCACTCTTCCGTTGCATACTCTCCTACAGTCTCACCTTTTTGCAGGACGACCGGCAGAGGTGTTGTGTTCAGAATGGGGACTTCTATCGTACCCTCTGTTGATACACTACAAGCACCATGAGCTATCAAAGGTGTCGCCGACCAAAACATACGATCTCCCGGAGATATCGGTGTCGACGCTGCCAAGCTCAAAACTTTCCATCCACCTGGCGGCACTATGGTCCTCTGCTGCGTAAATAATGCGCACGTGCGATGCCCACTATTAACGGCAGATTTCGTATATTGCAGAGGAGATTCCAGGAAGTCTGGGCTCCTCATCAGTGCGAGCCCAAATGTCTCCAAGGCATTAGTGCCCAGTATCAGCACATTGTCCAATGCACCTCCAACATGGAAGCAAATCGGTGCTGTACTGCCATAAAGGCAAACATTCATCGCTATTGTGTCGATAAACTCTAGAGGCTGCCCTGACGCTGTTCTAACTACCGCGTTAACACCGGGTATCCGTTCAACAAAGGCGTCTATGTCAACCGCAAGGTCACGAGCTCGTTTGAAAAAACCTAACGGAGCTATGGAAATCTCTGACCCTGTATCTAGTAACACGGTCACGTCCATGTTCATCGCCGACGCCGCAACAATTGACTTCCTACCAAACAACTTTTGCGGTTCCTGAGAAACTCTGTTGCTATTCACCTCAGATATCTCAAGACTACCACTTATCACACTGTCCAGGATCGTTGTGAATGACTGAAGGCTGCGGGGTGGCCCCTTTTTTGACTGATCAGTCACTTGTACGGCTGGCTGTTGGGTGGGAACTCGGCAGTTCTTTGCGAAATGCCCCGCTTTACCACACTTGAAGCACTTCACATCTCCCGTAGTCGATGAGCCAGATTGGAATTTCCCTGCAGACACTTTGTGATCTCTGATGGCAGCGCTTGGGCTGGGTTTAGTTACCACATTAAGATCCGGATGTTGTACCTTGCTTTGATAGCCTTTACATTCCTCTGGAGCACTTCTCTCACGGAACCCGTAGCTTCTTGGGAAGGTCTGGCGAGGGGGGGCAACTATCTCTCTTGCAATCTTCCTATTTCTTTCTAACCTCAGCGCCGCTTCTTTCACTCTGTCATAGACATCGCCCTTAGAATTGCACTCTATGGCTTCTATCAGGGTATGACTACCGTTCCAGCTGGCTAATTGTCTCAACAGAATCTCAGCTTTCTGCAGTGAGGCTACTTCAAGAGGGGCGCCTGGAAACGCGCGACCAGCAATCCTTTCGAGAACCAAACAGAATTCTCCCACTGATTGCCCTTCTCGCATAGCTAGTGTTCGAAGTTCCGACATAGCTTCCAAGCACTTGCTATTACTATCCTCATGCAGTCTGGATTTCATAGCCTTTACCACATCATCAAACGAACTCTCCTTTACTGTGGTCGGAAGTGTTTCAAACATTATCAAAGCCTCTTTCGTCAGAAAACTCTCAAACAGCTGTATTCTACTCCTATCATCCCAAAGTGTAGGAGGGTATTTGATCATGAACGAGTTCAAAAACCTGCGAAAGTTTTCGTTTTTCCCTGCAAAAGGCTTCACTTCCGGTAAGGCATTCATTTTGATATATTCTGTGGTCAGGTCGGCCGGACCTCTAGCAACACATTCTGTCATGTGATTTTGTCCGGAGTTGATAACCGACTCACCTATGCCCAATGCATGTAGCTCCTCGCTCCTTCTCTCGTCTGATCTTGTCTTTTGCCACGGCAAGTAAGACGTGGGCATCGACCTCCTCGAGTTGTTGTAGGACTGAAACAGTTGTTGATTACCATCTTGTCCAACAACTCCGGCATTTTGGAATTTTTCCCATTTTGTAGGCGTACTTTGGTATGTTGTCTCACCATTTGGATTCAATGATACACCGCGAGGCTCGCCGAGAGTTTTGACGCGCTCCGCCAACTGTGACACCTGCAATGACAACATTTCATTCTCTTTTTCCAGATCTTCCACCTTTTTAGCGTCAACTGATCTCCAACTCTCTAGATCTCGTATCTGTTCAAGTACGCGATCCTCACTACAATCAAGTTGTTCACATATAGTCAGTACCAAATTTTTATGGAATAACTTCTCCTCTAGACACTGCTCCAAAACGCTTGCAGAAGACAAGCCAGCTATTTGGAGTAGCTCCCTCATGTCGTCATCGGGAAAATCACTAGATGGCTGACATTTCGAGTTCAATTTGCTCAACTATGATTTTTATCCTCGCTCTTGATACCCGAATCTGTCTACTGACCGCATCAAACACGTCACATCTAAAAGGATCCGCCGTGGTGAGTTTCTTTCCCAATGCTCTGTCGCATTCTATGGAAATCAGACTCAAAAACTTCTCAATTTTGGGCATCACCTTTCCTTTATTGACTGTAACGGTTTGTGTACCTCTGAGTATACCAACCTGGTCATCGTTCTGAATACTAGTCTCCATCGTTGCGTCGTTGACCATCGTATCCTCAGTGCCGCTTTCACTAGGACTTCTCAGCAATTGCTCTTCGGTTAGATCGGCCATCACGATCTAATCTAGAACAAAACTGATAGTTGAAAAGCGCTTGCTATTAATTAACAATCGATCAACACTCGAGGATTTCCGAAATATCGACAGATACAAGAGATGATTCAGCTACGCAAATATCAATCGATTAGAGCGTCTATCTCGTTTACCAGATTTCAAATCGCGTTAGTCTGCGACTCTAACGTTTGCGACCAGTACGGGAAACCGTTAAGATTTCAACCTAGCTTGAATAGGTCCTATCCTCTTCTCACTCTTGCTGGAATCTTCCACGTGATTGTGGGTTATTTCTGAGGTAATCGCACGGATTTCTCTCAGGTCTCAAGTGAGAAAACGGTTTTTGAATACTGAGGTAATCGCTGGGATTTCGCTCAGTTCCACTGTCAAAAGATTTTTTTTCTAAACTGAGGTAATCGCTTGGATTTCGCTCAGTTCCACTGTCAAAATATTTTTTTTTTCAAACTGAGGTAATCGCTTGGATTTCGCTCAGTTCCCCGGTCCAAAATGACTTTTCTTAGCAATCTCGACCGAGGTAATCGCTTGGATTTCGCTCAGTCTTCCTGGCAAAATGATTTTTCTTGTGAAATTCGACCGAGGTAATCGCTTGGATCTCGCTCAGTCTTCCTGGCAAAATGATTTTTCTTGTGAAATTCGACAGAGGTAATCGCTTGGATCTCGCTCAGTCTTCACAGAAACAATCGATCGGAGGGTCAGCAAAAGTGCAATTGGTTCGTTCTGTTACGAAACCGAAAATCACAAATTCGCAAATAGTGGCAAAATCAGAGGTTGGCCTTGACCCCCATGTACGGTCAGTAATGGCAGTCTGTCAAAATCAATAACAGTCAACAATGCCAAACTGATAACTTGGGTTAGGAAACCCCTCTGAATTCAAACCAAAATGGCAAAAAATAATGAGATTTATCCGAAATGAACACAATAACACAGTGCCCACGGTTGGTCGAACACTACCCTCACGATTTTAGCCCACTATTGACCCGTAGAGCGAAATACCCCACTTCCAGTAGAGCCTCGGGTCGAGGCAAAGCAAGAATGGAAAGCTAGAAGACGAGTGTGAGACTTCGGCCAGCGAGACGAGACTAACTGATTTTCGAAAACCCCCAACCGTGGGCGGAGCATGAGTGCAAAAAAAAAGTTTCCCGCATCCAATTCGAAGATACCGTACACCCGAATTCAAACTCGGATTGCGAAATGAAATACAACATGCAAAAGTGCAACGACGATGAGTACCAAGGAGAAATACGAACTGAGGCAATAGCGAATGATATCATATAAAGCAAAAAGGTATTATGAGCATATTATGATAAACTACTTCAATTAAACAGGAATTACTATTCTATATGTAGTCATTTTTCCCCTTACGTGTACATTTTGACCAAACTACCGTATACCCACCGTAATCTACCGTAATCTGCAAAAAATCGATAAACGGACTCCAGATTCGTGTTTAGCACTCTAAATAACCCTCAGACAAATGATTTTGAGACATATCTATCGTAGAAAACCGGAAATCTCGAAAGTGGCGTTTTTCCCTCGCAATTTTCCCCGGTTGGGAAGCTTCAAACGAAATGAGCCGAAAACTTTTGAAAATCGACTAATAAATCACAGAATCGTGATCAGCGCCCCTAAAAACCCCCTGGGAGAATTTTAAGTCAAATCTGGAACATTTTTCTAAAACGCTTCCAGAGCCCTCAATTAGTAGAAATAAGCGCCCAACCGAAAATCCGTACAAGTCCAAAACGCTGTCAGTCTGGACAAAGTACGGAAAATGTTCGTTCACCCAAAATTTGCTCAGGGTGGTAATTTGGGTGCTGAACACCTTTATGAGGTCCGTTTCCGGATTTTCCGAAGACTAACGCGCTTTTTGAAAGGTACAAAAAGCACAAAAATGAGCTTTTTAAGCTTGTAACTTCTTGGAACCTGCAGCTCGGGGCGGGATACTGCGCAGTTTTACTATTTAGCCACAAGAGATACTAACGACACTAGTCGTTTTGGCAGATCAGACCTACGCTTTGTATACTTCCCTTGTAAGTAATTTTCGGCGGAAAGACACTCATGAATTGGTAAAGAGGTGGCAGGAGGTGTATGAAACAACGAAGAACACTGCAATTGAACGAATTTTTTTCTCGCGTTCTTTCTTCAATTAGGAATACCACAAGGAGTTCCGAGCAGGGCTGTGCGTAACTGAATTTTGTAATTTCGTAAATCGTAAATCGTAATTTTTGAAATTCCTCGTAATTCGTAAATCGTAATTCGTAAATCGTAACTGATAATGAGTAATAAGCCCACACATGGCCCAAACCTCATTCGATGTGGAAACACCGTAGCATTTCGGTGATGGGGTGTCTCCATATCGAAGGAAGTTGGAGGTTGGGTTTCAAAGTGACATTTTTAGAGCAGCACTTGAATAAATATTCAGTACACATACGCGGGGTAGGAACGACTTTAATAGACAAAATGGAAACTCTAAGTTTATTTAAAGGCACTGTTCGATATAAACTTCATCCTCGAATTTTTCATGACAAACGCTTCTCGTGGCTCTCAGAAGCAGAACAACGTCGAAAAAACGGGACGAAAAGCTACCCAGGAGCCGCAAAACCGCTTAGAAAAGTGGGCAAACCCCGCAGCTGTGGGCAAGTCCCGCCCCTTTCCGCCCCTCGATGTGAACAAATGAACACTCGAGATCGTGAGATGAGCGATGGCTTCCGATCAAAAGCGCCTTTCTTCCCTTCATTCTCAACTTCTCTCTTTACTCAGGTCAGCTCGCATACATTGGCTGCAAAAGACGGATGTTACAAGCCTCGGACAACTCGTCCACCATGCCTCCCTAGCTCAATTTTTGAGGAACCATAACCCCATTCCCAGAAGGTTTTGTACAACTTTAGAAGCATCACTGGAATCAGACTGGGACCGGTTCCAAGATAGGCAAAAAAACAGAAAATCGATTTTTATCGCGAACAGTGCCTTTAAGTACCACCACACCTGTGCCAGGTTTCGTACATTTTTTGAATACGAAAGCATAGGGAATTATCGCTCTACCAAACACAGTTCAGTTGAAGCCAAGGAGGGCAATACTGTGATGAGAAAAAATTTACGGTTGGATAGTTTTAGCCTTAACCTTTTAAGGAAGGATGCTTGGATAAGGTGGCCATTTCAAAGGGGACATACATTTCCCTTTGAATATATACATTTACAAAACCACTTCTTGACGCAAAAAACGAGTCTGCTCTCTATATTTGTAAAGCGTTGCTCTGAACGGAGTCATAAGCGTTCCTCCCCATAAGCGTAAGTTTGTTGAGATGGAGGCGGATGTATGAGTGGTGAAGGTTGTTTAGGATTCTGAAATGCAAAAGGGTGAGGGTTCCCTCTAAATCTGCGCTTTCAAAAATTAGGTTCTTCATCTTCTTTCCTTTTGCGTTCAGAATTTGCTCCTCATTAAAGGCAGCATACACGCTCGCAAGCATAGTCGAGATAACAGCATAGATAGGTCCGCACGGCCCGTACCATGTCGTGAATGACTTTTGAAGCGCTGCAAACTGTCCAGGATGACAATATTTGACAATGTTTGAGCAATCTTGCCTTCCACGCCCGTATTTTCACACCCCTTCGAGTAACAGAATGAGAATCGATACTTGAGAAAACATGTGATAACATAGAATGATAGCACTATAAAAAGGGAGTGCAGTAGAGAAAAAACTCGATTTACCTCAATATTTCATGTTTGTGCACTGATAAGATCCTCCATTTCAAGAGGTCAGCCAAAGTAGAGCGGCATTCTCGAAAGTGGACGAGAGTCATTAGGTATGCAGACATGTTATACCCAAGTAAACCAAGCTATTTCTCTCGTGCACTCCCATTTGATAGTGCTATCACTCTCAATTATCACACGTTTTCACAAGTATCGATTCTCATTCTGTTACTCGGAGGGGTGTGAAAATACGGGCGTGGAAGGCAAGATTGCTCAAACATTGTCAAATATTGTCATCCTGGACAGTTTTCAGCGCTTCAAACGTCGTTGACGACATAGTACGGGCCGTGCGGACCTATCTATGTTGTTATCTCGACTATGCTTGCGAGCGTGTATGCTGCCTTTAAAACATTTGAAAACTTCTTTGAAAAAAGTAGGAGACTCTGCAGCCATAATTTCTTGGAAATATTTCAAACCAAATTTTGAAATTACGGATTACGGCAGAAATGAAATTACGGCAGATTTGAATTCACGAAGTTCCACTTTTTTGTTTGTATCTTTTTAACCGCTAAAGATGAATGCGTGGGGAAGGTTGTTTCTGAAATCTCCGCAAAATTCTGCAACGAAGTGTAACGTTGGCATGGAACCGGAAGAGACTTTGCGTTTCACTGTTGGATGTTGGCGCAAACTGGGTGCCACATGCTGTAACATAGGTGCACCGAGTTAACGCCAACCTCCAATGGGGAACGCAAAGTCTCTTCAGGATCCATGCCGGTGGTATATTGGGTTCCAACCTTACTCGCTCCATGAGCCAGCCAGGTCTTTGGAGCCGAGCCCCATATTTACTGTCTATTTATGTGGGAATGGAATTGCTGTCCGCAGCTGCAGGCGACCGCTTTAGAAGTTTACAGAGAGCTAGAAGATAGTGGTGCTGGGACGAATATCAATCATGTCAGGACCTCGCGGTCACAGCATGATTCTGTTTGCAGTAAGTGTTGCAACAGCGGTTGTCTGTAACTGCGGACCGAAATTTTGGTCCGATATAGACTGCAGCTCCACCAAAGGTCTGCGTCCCTGGTGTTCATCATGTGACAAGAGCATTCCATGGATTCTGAAATGCAAAAGGGCTGTGAAGCTACCGACCTTGCTCGGCTTGGGGCAAGGAAAGGTCGGAACCAGATAATAAGTTTGGGTCCGTCAGAGTGAGAAGGGAAGCGATTGGTCATTCCTAAAGCTCGTTATCAACAATTATAGTTCTCCATGACTGACCTACTGCTGACTTCGACCGGCCGGGCATGCACGGGTACGGGTTCACCGAAAATTAAAAATTTGAAGAGTAATCAAATATTAGGGGCGTATCAAATCTGAAAGTGTTGAAGTTGTGTCGTATTGAAAGTGTTAAATTTATATTTGTACTAGACCGCCGATTGGAATTGCTCATTTAACCGCGTTTTCACGTTTTATTACGATTTGTTACGATTCGTTACGATTTTGGTCCCAAATTTCGTAAATCGTAAATCGTAAAAAAAATGCCAAAAACGCCCGTAATTCGTAAAACGTAAACCGTAATTCGTAATTACGCACAGCCCTGGTTCCGAGAAGTTCGGTTGTATATATATATATATACTCTATGGACCATTCAGAGGAAAATTATTTGTTGCACAAGACAGCAGTTTTTTAATGGACGAATGTTGATATAAAAAGAGAGAACTTGTTTTTCAACCGGGAATAGAAGAAATTCGTTTGAGCCTTCCTTGAACTGCGTACTGAGTTCCGAAAAATTCGGCACAGTGAACCACAGAAAAGGTAATTTTCCGCTTTGTATGGTGGTGAGTCAGATTTTTGAAACAGATCCATTGATTTTCGAATCAGAACTGGAATAATTTTTCCCGTAAAATTTGTCGATGCAAAATCTACAGTTCCAAGTTTCGAGAAAAAACGTTTCTATCTTACAGAGCAGATCTTTTAAATGGTCTATAGCATATCATTGAACTTCTCAGATTTCCGTGTGAAGTTTCCGAAGTAAGAAAAAATGCGAGAATTTATTCTCCAGCCTAATAGATACGAAAGAAAGGAGAAAATAATAAGTTAGACTGAAAGATTAGTGATAAAAGAAACGAAATGTCACAAAACGTTTTTTAGCAGCCGGGATTCTGTGTTACCGTAACCCCATTCGCCGTGGAGCGCGTCATGATATCATCGAGCGCCAGCGTCGCACCTAAGTGGTATCTTAGACTGAGATCAGCCACGGGGAGTGTTTTTGTTTTGAAACTGAGGGTATTTATCATCTACATTCTATTCTTAGGTGTTTATAGCGCATTTCAGTGTTTTTCTTGCTTGTATCTCTTCACTTAAAAAAGCTGTGTTCTTTTGAATTGCTTGCTGGCCCACCGTTTCATATTTTCTATAGGTCCATCTCGTCAGCAACTGATTGTTGGGCCCAAGATAAATGACAGGTGTGGATGTTGAGATGAAAAATTGATATTGCTTAGCAGTAACGGTAGGCACGATACCGGACTAATTCAAACGATGATTACCTTACCAAAAATGTGAATGCGTGCAGCACTAGAAAAACGAGCTTGCTGAAAATCTTTCACAGTCATGGTTTCTATTGCAGACCGAACTTTTTTATCTAACAAAGGTTCAGATATGGTGTTAAAGTGCAGCTGCACCCGGACCACGAAACTTGTAAGCAAATGTAGAGAGGAGAACATTCCGATTAAGCATATGTCCGGGCATTCCTTATTGTGGTGAGAACTCGACATTCGGAAAGCACGTTCTTGTGATGAGATATGCGATCGTGAATGGTCAATCGTAGTGAACGTATGTACGACTTCTCTGTCATGATGCAGTTCTTTTTCAGCCACGAAGAGTGAAAAGTAGTGACTAGAGGTAGCGGAAAAAATCACTACAGCATTGACATGTTGAAAACAACTGCGTTTACATGAAGGAAGGTATCAGCCATATGTGTTTATTAAGGTGCACCTAGACATAGCACATAGATATCGTGAGAAACAGAATAGTGTACCGAAGGAGTGAAGTTGCGATCGAATTCCCTATCTGAGCGACACATATAAAGACCTCGACTGATGTGAAAATTGTGATGTTGAACCGTGGATTTAAGAAATGGAACGACTCCGATAGAAATAATAAGAGAAAGGCATAAGCAGCAACTCAAAAGAACACAGCTTTTTAAGTGGAGGGATACAAGCAAGAAAAACACTGAAATGCGCTATAAATACCTAAGAATACAATGGAGATGATAAATACCCTCAGTTTCAAAACCAAAACACTCCCCGTGGCTGATCTCAGTCTAAAATACCACTTAGGTGCGACGCTGGCGTTCGATGATATCATAACGCGCTCCATGGCGAATGGGGTTACGGTAACACAGAATCCCGGCTGCTAAAAAACGTTTTGTCGAAATGTCCAGTTACGTACTGAAAAACACTTGAATCGATGGAGGATGAACAAAACGGATGACAAACGAATCAGTAGTCGAAAATGAATAAAGAATAGCGAATTAAGGAAAGGAAAATGAAGAATGCACCGGAGGGATTCTAAAAGGAAGGGAAAGCGGAAGAAAATGAATGAAAAGTAGAGTAGTAGCCGGAAGTCCTACTAAAAAAGAATGTCAGGCGCAGGAAGGACGTGTCGCACAATTTAACCAATCAATCGCGCGTTGCTATCGATCATGCATAACCTGCAAGCCCGTTGGTTAGTTGTGGGGCCTTGAAACGCGCCTGACTGTGTGCGGGTCACCCACCCAACAGTGCGTAAGCGGTTCGTTAGTTGCTCGCCGAATCTCGTTCTCCTGCGAAATTGCTCGTAAGCTGTTCGTGTACAGATAGCCTGCTGGTAAGCTGTCCGGCGTCTCATACGCTGCCCGTAAGCTGTGAAAAAACTTCTGAGTAATAGATATTTGAATTTTTCGCTGATGGATACATATGTTTCATCCGTTTTCATCATTCTACAATAAAGTCAGCGGGCTATTTTGCGGAGAAAACTTTAAAAACTAGTTTCTTTCGACCTTGTGGCTGTAACAGAGCAAGAAGACCTAGCTTCTTCTCTTGTGAACTCAGATTTGCTTTCAAAGAATCGACATCCTAGTTATTCAAGGCAAAACTGGATTATCATCTCCACTCTCCTCCCGAAATTTTCTAGGTGAACGCTCAGGTCGGTAACCACAACTCTTGATTGTTTCCACTATAAATGTGGCATAGTGGGACACTCACGATTTGTTGAATACAGACCACGTCTTCCTATGTCCTGCGGTGCTTCACCGCGTCCGATATCATTCCCATACCCGCTTACTTTCTACTGCTACCCGATTCGCCTGCACTACGACAACCACACTACAGAAGGAATAAGGTAAGTACTCTTTTCGGAAAGATTTTCACAAGGTCGCGCACCTCTGTCTCTCGAAAAATAGCGGTTTTGGATAATGTCAGCGTCCAGGGTTCGGCGCGCTGTGTTGCAAGTGGCGATTTCGCTGATATCTGCCCATGATTACGTTTCGGTTGCACTTCCAGTATTTTGCTCACATCCCTTGAAAGATCGCCACACTCGCGCAGTAGCATGCTTGTTTTTGTGATCGCGATGATCATCAGCTAGGATCTTTTTGCGTTCGAAAGATATGCACTGTGGAATAGCGGCATAGAGCTCTCCCCGTCGATTCTAATCGTTTGCAAGCGATCCCGGCTAACGAAAATACGCCTACTGCGAACCGGAGTCATATGTTATGACGGTTATCTGCAGGGTGGGAATAGGCCGGAGTCAGATGGACTGGTACGGTTTCTGGGCTAACAGTGACGGGAGCCTAGGACATCACATTGTGACACCAATTCAAAAAATGATCTTCAGACGGAACTGCGTCCCACTGACTTCCCCCTCATTGAACGACGTTCACTTGAGGACAAGATTGAGCAGGGTTGCGACCTGGTGCAAGGGAGGGTCGTAGAAATTTTGGGAATTGTCGGAAAAACTGAAAATTTGGGGGTGGGGCTCGTAAAATGTTGGGAGAAAATGGGAACTTCTCGAATGCAATTGGAAAGGTAAAATGAGGTAGGAATAAGGAAATTGTCTTTTATAACCACAAGTTTGAAATTTCCCCAAATTTGTCACTCAAAGGGGGCTAAGGCAATTTTTCTTCTCTAGAGGGGGGATAGTAAATTTTTGAAAATTTACTTCCAAATCTCGGTCAACAAGGGGGGGGTCGTAGCTCTGACGAAAATTGGCGCAACGGCCTGCCCAATCCTGCTTGAGGATTGTGAATGGATGGTGAGGAATTTGATGTCCAGTTTATTCAGAAACTTTCTACGCGTTTGTCTTTCACTCAGAACCTGCATTTTCAGAACCCCGAGTCTATAGGTTCCAATTTCAGATCAACACCAAAGTTTTCTTCAGACCTGCACTGGGATCATTCCAGATTACGTCCCGCTTGAAGCCCCGCCTGGCGAACAATAAGAAAATAACGCTCATGATAATACAAGTATCAAATCATAGAAATTGAACTCCGCATGCAACACCAATTTTTTTCCGACGACTTCATTGCAGGATGTTCTCCGAAATGGATTACGATCGCGCTGCTGTGGAAGAAGCTGTTGCCAATAACAAGGGAGCACACCGTTCATTATCACTTATAAAAAACACGAATACGAATAAAATTTTTATACTATGAGAAAATCGCAATGCCTCTAGGCAGGGGCACAGCAGCAACGCATTAGGTTAGGCTCGGAAAACGCTGGTGGCGCATCCTGACTCCTGTCTTCGCTCTTTCTCCTAGAACATATGAAAAAATGAGAAAAATAGCATAAAACACATTCAAACTACATGTTTGTCACTGATGAAACCTAGCATAGTCCGTTTGTTGTCTCATTCATAAAGTGCACATCTACAAAAAATGGGAGTGTTCGACAAGAGATATGCTTTCCTCTGATCGAGTCCGCTGATGGAAAGCACAGATAGGTAAACTCTGTTTCATTCCAAGTGAACCCATGTTTTCGGTTATCACAGCGCGGAGCGGTGGCTTTTTCGTCGAAAGCTCCTTATCACTAGTTATATTTCACCGAGGCCCACCGCTCCGCTGCTGCTGATAATCGAAATCAACAGGTCACTAATGATGTACCAGAGCTTAGAGATTTTCTCTGCGTTTTTGAGCGCGCAATGGTGGATGACCGTATGCGGCGAAAACGTAAAGAGCAAGTTCTCACCTCCTAGGCCTCCATCAACGGAGTCAATGGACAGCGTGATAATAGCTGCGTCGCGGCTTCCCAGAGATAGGATACACAAACCATAATAAGCGTGAAACTCATTGCAGCATGAAGCTATCTCTTAAAGGCATCGTACACGATGAAAACCATATTTGGGTTTTTGATGTTTTCGTGTTGTACTATCCCTATAGTGACTAACGGTAGCAAAACGCCCCCTCAAAAACGTCAACTTTTTGAGAAGAACCCATTTTTAGAAAGTTCATAGGAAATTTGAATTTCGCGCCGGCATCAACTTGGGATAGTTGCGCAGAGAATGCAAGGAACAGTTTTACGCTTCGTTCCTTGGCGCAGCGTTGGAAGCAATTCACCGAGGATGCCGCTCAACTACGACTTCAACTGAATGAAAATGGGCTACCCACCTGCTGCGTCCAGTGCTGCCGGCTGCTTTCGATCGATGCCGAATTCGAAATTGACTGGCGTGTGTATTGCGCCCTACGACGCGTCAAGGCACGCCCGCCGTCAGCAACCCAGGAGCTTTGTTCCTTGTAACAACGGATCGACCCCAAGGCCGGCCCCCCAGACCCAGGAAGCCAATTTGAGGCAAGCGAATCTTCAATCAGAGACGGTTTTGTAACTCCAAACTTTCTGAGTGACATTGTCATGGCCCACTAGTCCGAATGAACGCATAAACCCAAATTCGGTTTTCATCGTGGACGATGCCTTTAATGCGCTGGGGCCGTGATCAGGGTCAATCGGTTATGCTATCGTGAGAAAGATACCCTTCGTCCAAAAATAAAATGTTGTGAAGTGGATGGAAAAATGCCGATAAAAAAATGAAAGGCTATCCACCATCAAATTTTTCGGCAAATCCAGATCATTATGGGGGTCATACGGTCGGTCATGTTGCCATGTTTCATACACGTGACGTTTCAACCTACTATTCAAAAATACCCTCTATATAAATACAACTTGTGACGAACTAGACTGAGTCAAAACTTCATTAGCGGAGGATCTAGTGACAGTTTATATTTAAAAAATACGTACCTTTCGCAATGTCCAGCCAGGGTTCCAAGCATAGAAGCTGAGAAACGTATCTAGTGTTGCAGACGAAGAGGGTCAAAAGTAACAGTATGTAGAATGAATTTCCGAGTATGGGAATGATATCGGACGCGGTGAAGCACCGCAGGACATAGGAAGACGTGGTCTGTATTCAACAAATCGTGAGTGTCCCACTATGCCACATTTATAGTGGAAACAATCAAGAGTTGTGGTTACCGACCTGAGCGTTCACCTAGAAAATTTCGGGAGGAGAGTGGAGATGATAATCCAGTTTTACCTTGAATAACTAGGATGTCGATTCTTTGAAAGCAAATCTGAGTTCACAAAAGAAGAAGCTAGGTCTTTCTGCTCTGTTACAGCCACAAGGTCGAAAGAAACTAGTTTTTAGAGTTTTCTCCGCAAAATAGCCCGCTGACTTTATTGTGGAATGATGAAAACGGATGAAACATATGTATCCATCAGCGAAAAATTCAAATATCTATTAAATTGACGCGTAGCTCAATGAATGCCTAACCATTTCGGAATCTAACTTCTTCGAAAATAACCTCAAGTAGAAAACGAAATATTTTTTCGATAAATTTAGGCTGAACTACACTTGGCAGAAATAAAATTGGCAATTATCCGGAAAACTACGCTACCACTCCACTCACCTATCTTAAAACGCTAGGTAATAACAGAGAAATACTTTAATGGAAGTTGAGATGAAGTACACTAGCCGAATGATAGTAGAAAATAGTGTAGAAAGTCGATGGACGATGTTTCTGAGTCGAAACGGATGAGAATCAGCTGGCTCGGGCAGGCGCAGACGACAGAGTGCGCGAAACCCGCGTTTGAATTTCGCGCCGGTCAGAGACACGACCGCGGAAACTCGTACGTGAAAAATTTTTGTTGTAATCGTAGCTACCATAGGTATCGTCGATCACTGCTCGAGAGATCGCCGCGTCGATCACATTGGGCACGCACGCAAGCGAGGAGGTAGTGATAGGATCATTACCTCCCCGCTTGCGTGCGTGCACCCATGTTCGACGCGGCGATCTTCTCGAGCAGTGATCGATCATAATTATTAATTGTTGATAGAATTTATGGATCTCTTGGTTTGGAAATTTACTCATCAAGCATTATCGATTAATACCAATCAACAATATTGATTTTTTGCCAGTTACGCACAAACTGCCGCAATGAGTGTTGATTGTTAAGGGATTTGTTTTTCAGCTGGCGTTCATCAACGTGGTACACTTAAAATTGAGCTAGGAAGCTCATTTTTTGGACAGGAGGCTGGAAATGGATGCAGGTCGCTCTATTCCCATTTGAACTTGATACCTTATAACTTTGAAGGGTACCTCAAAATCAATGGGTTTACATACTAAATTAGCCCTGGGCGCATAAGAAAACTGCTGAGGCATGTTACACGGCGGTGGAAAGCAGGGTATGTGGGTGGATCTGCAGCCAATTAAAATGAGTCAATTAGGGAGGTAAGTACTAAACTTGTCAGATTTCGTACCCATGACACGTCATCGATCGATAATCAATATTATTGATTTTCGCTCACTTATTGCACGAAAGGAGTGGTAATTGTTGATGGGTATGGATCTCTTGGTTTGGAAATTTACTCATCAAACATTATCGATTAGTACCAATCAACAATATTGATTTTTTGCCAAAGGCACGCAAACTGCCGCAATGAGTGTTGATTGTTAAGGATTTTTTTTCAGCTGGCGTTCATCAACTTGTGGGTACATTGCTTGGAAATTGAGCTGGAGCTCATTTTTGGATAGGAGGCTGGAAATGGATGCAGGTCGCTCCTATTCCAATTTGAACTTGATAACCTTAACTTTGAAGGGTATTTTCCTCAAAATCGTGGGTTTACATACTAAATTAGTTCCTTCTGGAGCGCGAAAACTGCTGGGGCATGTTACAGCGGTGGAAAGCAGGGTATGTGGGTGGATCTGCAGCCAATTAACATAGGTCATTAGGGGTAAGTATTACTAAACTTGTCAGATTTCGTACCCATGACACGATCATCGATCGATAATCAATATTGATTTTCGCTCTTATTACACGAAAGGAGTGGTAATTGTTGATGGGTATGGATCTCTTGGTTTGGAAATTTACTCATCAAACATTATCGATTAATACCAATCAACAATATTGATTTTTTGCCAGTTGCACAAACTGCCGCAATGAGTGTTGATTGTTAAGGGATTTGTTTTTCAGCTGGCGTTCATCAACTTGTGGGTACACTTAAAATTGAGCTAGGAAGCTCATTTTTGGACAGGAGGCTGGAAATGGATGCAGGTCGCTCCTATTCCCATTTGAACTTGATACCTTAACTTTGAAGGGTACCTCAAAATCGTGGGTTTACATACTAAATTAGCCCTGGAGCGCGAAAACTGCTGAGGCATGTTACGGCGGTGGAAAGCAGGGTATGTGGGTGGATCTGCAGCCAATTAACATAGGTCATTAGGGGTAAGTACTAAACTTGTCAGATTTCGTACCCATGACACGTCATCGATCGATAATCAATATTATTGATTTTCGCTCTTATTGCACGAAAGGAGTGGTAATTGTTGATGGGTATGGATCTCTTGGTTTGGAAATTTACTCATCAAACATTATCGATCAATACCAATCAACAATATTGATTTTTTGCCAGTTGCACAAACTGCCGCAATGAGTGTTGATTGTTAAGGGATTTTTTCAGTTGGCGTTCACCAACTTGTGGGTACACATAAAATTGAGCTAGGAAGCTCATTTTTGGATAGGAGGCTGGAAATGGATGCAGTTTGCTTCTATTCCAATTTGAACTTGATATCTTAACTTTGAAGGGTACCTCAAAATCGTGGGTTTACATACTAAATTAGCCGTGGAGCGCGAAAACTGCTGGGGCTTGTCACGGCGGTGGAGAGCAGGCTATGTGGGTGGATCTGCGGCCAATTAACATAGGTCATTAGGGGTAAGTACTAAACTTGTCATATTTCGTACTCATGACACGTCATCGATCGATAATCAATATTATTGATTTTCGCTCTTATTGCACGAAAGGAGTGGTAATTGTTGATGGGTATGGATCTCTTGGTTTGCAAATTTACTCATCAAACATTATCGATTAATACCAATCAACAATATTGATTTTTTGCCAGTTGCACAAACTGCCGCAATGAGTGTTGATTGTTGAGGGATTTTTTTTTCAGTTGGCGTTCATCAACTTGTGGATACACTTATAAAATCGAGCTAGGAAGCTCATTTTCGGACAGGAGGCTGGAAATGGATGCAGGTCGCTCCTATTCCAATTTGAACTTGATACCTTAACTTTGAAGGGTACCTCAAAATCGTGGGTTTACATACTAAATTAGCCCTGGAGCGCGAAAACTGCTGGGGCATGTTACGGCGGTGGAAAGCAGGGTATGTGGGTGGATCTGCAGCCAATTAACATAGGTCATTAGGGGTAAGTACTAAACTTGTCAGATTTCGTACCCATGACACGTCATCGATCGATAATCAATATTATTGATTTTCGCTCTTATTGCACGAAAGGAGTGGTAATTGTTGATGGGTATGGATCTCTTGGTTTGCAAATTTACTCATCAAACATTATCGATTAATACCAATCAACAATATTGATTTTTTGCCAGTTGCACAAACTGCCGCAATGAGTGTTGATTGTTAAGGGATTTTTTTTTCAGCTGGCGTTCATCAACTTGTGGGTACACTTAAAATTGAGCTAGGAAGCTCATTTTTGGATAGGAGGCTGGAAATGGATGCAGGTCGCTCCTATTCCAATTTGAACTTGATACCTTAACTTTGAAGGGTACCTCAAAATCGTGGGTTTACATACTAAATTAGCCCTGGTGAGCGAATACTGCTGGGGCATGTTACGGCTGTGGAGAGCAGTGTATGTGGGTGGATCTGCAGTCAATTAACATAGGTCATTAGGGGGTGCGTATACAAGTCTGTTGGTACCTGCTCGTTGGTGCCCCTGCTTCTACTGAACCCAGCAGACGTTTGAGTGTACACAGGGAACGTTCGAGCGATATAGCGTGCACAACTATATCGCGAAAGTATCCCATACATTGCATAAAGGTGTCGCCGTCCGGCACACTAAGGCCTCTGGTCCATAACACCTTAGGATCCGTACCTAGGAAGTCATGGAGTCTTTGGCCACAAGCCACAATTTCGCCACCCTGAACTGTCGATCGCTGTCGAGTGATATCCAAAAAACTGCGCTATCCAGACTTCTGAGCTATTTCCATGCACCGTTTGCTGCTCTGCAGGAAACCCGCCTCAGGGATAGACCCGTCATCAGCGTCGGAGAGTACACCATCTACTGCGCTAACGCTGACGATAGGAGAGTGGGAGGCTGTGCAATAGCTGTAAGGAAGGTTTTCAATGGTATGGTCAAGGAGTTTGGCTCAACGTCGTGCCGGAATGCATTCGTACGACTGCGGGATCACAGAGGATTCAATCTGTGGATAGTGAGTGCTCATGCGCCCACTGAAACCGCCGAAGACAATTCGAAGGATGCGTTTTATGAGGAACTCAATACGTTGCTGGCCAGGATACCTTGTCAACATGCTGTTGTCGTGGGGATTGACGCAAATGCGAAGATGGGACTTGATCAGGAATCCGAAGTACTCGGTAAATGGTTCTACCCAGTGGAGCAAACATCGGACAATGGCTACCGCCTTGTCGACTTTTGTGAACGCAGTGGTCTGATTATTGCATCGACATTCAAGAGGAATCATCGCCGCCATCAGCTTACGTGGCAGGGACCAACCCGGCTATCTCCAGAAGAGCAGCGGAAGCGGAAGATGACAACTTTGAAACTACAGCTTGACTATGTCCTGACGAGGAATATTCCAGTATCGGACATTCGAAGATCTAGAGCTGTGTGGGATGTCGCATTCGATTCGCATCACCGTCCTGTTCTGTTGAACTTCACTGCGAGGATTCATAAGAGCAAGCGAGGGGCTCAGCCTCTCCAGAGGATTGACATGACAAGTCTCAGAGATGAAGAGTGCAGAAGGAATTTCCGACAACGCGTTTCTATTCACATCGGATTACGGACTAAGAAGAAACTTTGCGACGCGGATTCTTTTGTCAAGTGCATCCAGGACGCTTCGAAAGAGGCACTCCCGGTTGTACAGCCTAAGAAGAAGTTCGCCTACGTCTCAGAAGAAACAACATCTACCTACAACAGAGTATGTGCTCTCCGAACTGCAGGAAACTTCGTGGAGGAGAAGCGTCTGAGGAGGAAGTTGCGTCGGCAGCTTCAAAGTGACCGCGAACGAGAGTGGACGTGTAGAGCTAAGGAGTTCGAGAAGGCTTGGGAGGAAAGAATCCGAAGAAAGCCTACACGTTGCTGCGACAGTATAGCGGGAAGATGACGAGATGTTCTCCTGTCTTGAACACTACCAATGGAGTTGCAGTTGGTGATGCGACGCTGCCAATATGGAAGGATTACTTCAGTTCACTACTGAATCGTCCAGCGCCATCAGTACCTGAGCTCCCGCATGTTCAGAGAGCACATTGCGATGTCAGTGAGGAACCGCCGACTGAGTCTGAAGTTTTGGATTGTGTCCGGAAAATGAAGAATGGAAAGGCAGGTGGAGATGACAACATCACTGCTGAAATGCTGAAAGCTCTTCCTCCGTCTGGGATTCGTGAAATGACCAACACCATCCGTGCCATATGGATGAGCGAAAGGATACCCGATTCGTGGAGACATGCGATCATCGTACCTCTTCACAAGAAGCTATCCGTCACGGATCCTAAGAACTACAGAGGAATCTCTCTACTTCGTGTCATGTACAAGGTTTTAGAACGTATCATTCTCGAGCGACTTATCAAACATCGTGAAGGAACGATCAGAGATGAGCAAGCCGGTTTTCGACCTGGAAGATCGACCATCGACCAAGTGTTCGTCGTGAGAAGAGTAATTGAATCGTGGCAGCGGTTTTCGAAGCCATTACAGCTTGCTTTTTCGGACTTTGAAGCCGCATTCGACTCTCCTCATCGTGATCGATTGCTCAATGCTCTGCGAGCAGATGGAGTCCCGGAAAAGTATGTTCGGTTAATCGAGGACATGAACAAAGGAACAACAGCAGCAGTTCGTACACCTGTCGGATTTACGTCAGCTTTCGAGGTGAAAACAGGAGTAAGGCAAGGAGCCGTTGCAGGACCTTTTCTTTTCAACTTCGCCGTTGATGACATCATGCGTAGAGTTGCAGAACAGTTTCATGCGGATGTGATCCTAACACCATCAGGACGCTCCCTTGTCGACCTGGAGTACGCCGACGACATTGTGTTATTCGCTGAAAACAACGCAAAACTGCAAAGGATTGTGAACCTCGTTTCGAAGTATGCCGCAGCCTATGGACTTCGTCTTCGTCCCGACAAATGCAAGCAGATGTGGGTCTCTCAGAGACCTTCAACGTGAGTTTGTGTGGACGGACAACGTATCGAACTGGTGGACGATTTCTGTTATTTGGGCTGTTTGCTGAAGAACGATGGTAGTTATGCAGCGGATATTCGACAACGATGTGCGAAAGCTACGTCTGCATTCAATTCTCTAACCAAGTGTTTGTGGTCTACCACCATCGCGAAGGAAGTCAAGTTGCGCGTCTACCTATACGCTATTCGCCCTATCATGATGTACGGATCGGAGACGTGGGCAGCACCGAAGACGCAGATGGAAAGGTTGGATTGCACGGAGAGGAAGCTTTTTAGGCGTTTGCTTGGATATTTCTGGCCGCGTGTATGCCATAACGAAGACCTTTACAAGGAAATCGACGCAGTACATCAACGCTTGACACGAGGGAGGTGCCAGCATCTCCTAACGCCATCTCAAGCAGCAATGGAAAGTCGACTTCGACTGCTCGGGCATATACTAAGAAGAACGCCGGATCGTCTCGTACAACACGCTTTAAAAATGCTTCCAAATCCTGTCTGGAAACGGCCACCTGGGCGTAGGCGAAAGTTCTGGACGGATGTGGTTAAAGAGGATTTAAAGTCACTCGGCATCGAAAGACAGTTCAGGCGCGATGTTTCGTTTCGCAGGAAATGGAATAGTGACAGCTGGATGGAATGTGTTCAAATTGTGGCTGAAGACCGTGAAAAATGGACACGGCTGACTACTAGGACGGCACACCTCGGTGAAGATGCGGAATAACCGCGTCAGGCGAAAGCCAACCGATTAAGTCAAGTAAGTCATTAGGGGTAAGTACTAAACTTGTCAGATTTCGTACCCATGACACGTCATCGATCGATAATCAATATTATTGATTTTCGCTCTTATTGCACGAAAGGAGTGGTAATTGTTGATGGGTATGGATCTCTTGGTTTGGAAATTCACTCATCAAACATTATCGATTAATACCAATCAATTATATCGATTTTTTGCTTGTTGCACAAACTGCCGCAATGAGTGTTGATTGTCGAGGGTCTAGCTAGGGAACCTCGCATGGTGTACCCCCGGATCAGAAAGCTGATAAATGTTTTCTAGTCAACTCTGGCACGCCCTTTTCAAATCTGAACTCGCATTTTACTACGGATATCTGCGAAAAAAGTTATAGCCTGTCAAATTTGGTATTTCCCGCCTTTTTTTATGAAAAACGCGCATAAGGGTTTTCGAAATCCGGAAACGGACCTCATGCTTGTGTTCAGCCTCCAAAACTACTCCACTGGGCAAATTTTGGGTGAAGGCACATTTTCAAAACTTTGCACAGCTTGATGGCGTTTTGGACTTGGGCGGATTTTCGGTTGGGCGCTTATTTATACCTCTGAAAGCGTTAAAAAATGTTGCAGATTTCACTCAAAATCCTTCCAGTTGGGTTATTTGGGGCGCTGATCACGAATCTAGGGTTTATTTGACGATTCTCCGAGCTTTTCGGCTTGATTCGTTCAAAGCCTCCCATCAGGGGGGGGGATTTCATGACAAATCGCGACGTTTGCCGATTTCCGGAATGCTACGATAGATATGGCTCAAATTGTTGCTCTGGGGGTTATTTGCAGTACTAAACCCGAATTTGCATTCCGCTTATCGATTTTTGATAGATTACGGTAGGTTACGGTGGGTATACGGTAGCTTGGTCAGTCTCAGATTTGGCTCAAAATTTCTCTGTGGGTGTTATTTGGGACGCCGAACACGAATTTGAGGTCCATTTTTTGATTTTCGACATTTTTAGGTAGGTAAAGCCATTTAAAAGGCATTATGCCCACCGTAACCTACAGTAACCATTAGCCTAGCGACAAACAGACTCTAGATTCGTGTTCAGCGCCCTGAATAACCCCCAGTTGAAAGTTTTGAGCCGATTCTGATTTTTTTTTAAGTCCCTAAAAATTTGGTGACGGGTACCCTTACCTTTTCACGAAGCTTCAAAAACGCTTATAACTTCGTTCAGAGGTGTCCGTTGCAAAATCCGATGTCAGATTCGGAGACCGCGGAGCAGAATTGACCAAAAAACATTCATCATCTTTTAAATGGTGGGTACGGCCATGCGAGATTCCCTAGTGAGTACCTTGCTTGGGAAATTGTTTTCATCATGCAAAATCGAATACTTACGATCAATAATATCGATTTTTCACCTGTTGCGCGAAATGCGGCGATGAATGGGGTTTTTTTTATGGTTGTGCGTCACAAGTTTCAGAAGTTGCACTCATACGACAAAATCGCCTGTTAGATGTTTCATCTTTCCAAACTGGAAATCGTTGAGCAAAATTCATGTCAGAAAGGGAACCTTCGAGAAAAATATGTGAAGTTTCTGAAAATTTAGCTTCCTGGCAGAAGTTACGATTTGGTAATGTCAAAAAAAGGTTTCAAAAATGTCTTGAAATATAAAAAAATGATTTGGCTTAAATAGCCTGAAGTATAATGGTAAAAAAGCTAGGAAATGAAGTGAAATAACTAAAAATACGATTTGGCGGTCAATATTAAACTAACTAGAGATAAGTAAAAACAGAGGGATCAGATTTTACAAGCTTCTCCGTTAAACTTATCAAAGCAAAATCAAGCGCGCAACGGAAACATTAAGCCATTTTAGAAATCTGTAATAAGGGAATCAGCATAGGTCCAGCAAGGTGAACGCGACGCTCCATTCCATATCTTGCTTTGTTAAGTTTAACGGAGAAGCTTGTAAAATCTGATCCCTCTGTCTTTACTTATCGCTAGTTAGTTTATTATTGAACGCCAAATCGTATTTTTAGTTATTTCACTTCATTTCCTAGCTTTTTTACTATTATACTTCAGGCTATTTTGAGCCAAATCATTTTTTTAAATTTCAAGACATTTTTAAAACCTTTTTTGACATTACCAAATCGTAACTTCTGCCAGGAAGCTAAATTTTCAGAAATCAAACTATGAATCTTAAATTTCTTGGGGGTGGATGTATGGTTTCCGTTTTCGATTTAGTCTGGCGCATGGACCAGGAGGCTGGCCGTGCGGTGCTGCTGGCATCACTGGCCAATGAGGTGTCGATTCGCGCGCGGCGAACTACCGTCGCAGCGCCATTCATTCATCAGACTAAAATTTTTAAGTGAACAGTTCTTCTTCTTTTGCAGCCTCAAAGTGGTTTTTGTCATAGGTTCAGGAACTGGGCGGCCTTCACAGGATTCGTCCAAAGGTCCATTGTCGTTAAGGAGGTAGGTCTCTTCGGGCACATGAACAAGTGCGCCGTGTCGTGTCCGGGAGCACCACAGTCCGGGCATGCGTCTGGTCGACTGCTGTCGACCTTGTTGACGTAAGACCTGAGCAGAATAGAGTGACCACAGCGCAGCGAGGCAAGAGCACATCTGGCTCGCCTGCCGAGTTGAGACTCGGACTCGCAAACCCGAGGCGGCACTGCTCCTAAGATAGGATTCACAGCCGCCTCCTCCAGATATCCTCGAACAAGGTGGGTGTGCTCCTCACGCAGAAGACGAAGCCTTTCCATGTTGGAGTCGGCCCATCTCTGTACATCAACTTTACGATGAACATCTGCGAACAGCGTCCTAATCGACCTCTCTCTAATGGGCTTCATAATTCTCTTTGCCGGATGATTCGGCTGTATCAGAACATTAATATACATCTGCTGTGCCTGTAGTTCACAATGCTCCTTGACTGGCAATATGCAGGCCTCCGCGTGAAGATGTTCTATTGGGGAGCTCCTTGCACAACCAGTAGCAATTCTAAGCGCAGCATTCTGTACACGCTGCAGCTTATTACAGGAGCTGTCTGACACCAGGTGCTGCCACTCTGGTGCCGCATATTCCAGAGCCGGCTGAAGTATTGCTCTGTAGGTTCTCAGTATAGTCTCTCGGCTGCTTCCCCATGATGTTCCTCCGAGAGCTCTCAGAATATTAAGCTTTGACTTGACGACTGTCTGTTTCTGTTCCGCGTTTTTGTGGAAATTCAGTGACGGATCGAAACTAAGACCAAGCAGCTTGGGGAATCTTACTGCTGGCAAACGATTACCATCCCATCTGACATCTGGGTGGGCACTGTGTTCCTTGGTGCTTTTTGTGAGCACTGATACAGAAGGCTTTGCAGCAGAGACTGTGAGCATCATATTAATGAGGAAAAGCTTCAACTCGACGAGATTTGATTTGATTTGATCTATTTATGAGGAAAAAGAAAAAGACGCTACTATTGTGCCATCCACTGGCATCTCTCGGATGATTGAGGTTTTTATGCATATTCTGGCAAACATCAGCCACGACCGCTCCGTATATGTAGTATGTGGATGCTGAGGCTTTAACCACAATTACACCTGTAAATGCATTCCCTGTAGAAGAATTGCTTGTAGTTCCACAATTATTTCTCTTTCTGATTGGTCGGGAACAATTCTAACGCTCATTCTTTCATAGCACCATGCAATTTCTTCAACAAAGTTACTGAACTACTGAATTCTTCGCTAACGCTGCTGATTACACATGTGGTAAAAAAGAAAAAGCAGAGTAAAATCTATCAAAAAGGGGATCTACCAAGCAAATGTGGTTCGGTGCTGAAACTTTCCAGGACAAAAAATGAGCGTGAAAAAAGTCCGTTTTTCTATTCTTCATGGAAGAACTTTCTGGTTTCGAGAATGAATTCTTTTTCTTCGGTTCCATTAGAAATTCGTGCACTCAATACTCATTATCGAAAAGAAAACATGATGTTAGTCAGTTCACACAAACGATTTCACTTTGCTGTTCAGAAAGGTGAACTATGTAGTGAAAGTGAAGTAGCAAGTTCAATTACTAACACATGAACCTTTTCGACCAAGTAGAAGTCATTCTTCAAGAACCCTAGAACTCTTTCATGTAAAATACTACAACGGTTGATTTCGGGGAATTAAAAATTTCATCCACAGAAATCGGTTCTCAAGAATTATTGTTAATCCTTTGTGAACTCGCTCACTCCACTTTTCTAATGTTCCTTTTTGTTGGAACGTTTCTGCCAGCGTCAGAGCGCTTTTGCTTGGAAAAACTAATTTTGCTAGAATTGCTCACTTTTTCTTGGTATTACGTAGTAATATCCACGAGAAATCTTCACGGTCGGAATTGTTTGATTTATAAACATTATGTGGCCGACTTGTTAACCAGTTCCCCTCAGGTTCAGGCAGACCATTGTCCACGACCCCCCCTTGAAGATCAAACTTTCTGAAAAATGCCCACGAAATAGAAAGGTTTTCTCAAATCAGATATCTGATAGTCATTGCTTTCCAAGAGACTCCATGGCAATCCTTTGATTTCTAAGAGCTGTATCTTTCTTTCTTTTCTGGAATACTGAGTGCTTCCCCACTCCCAAACTAGGATTGATCCCAACCAGGGATGTGCGTAATAGAAATTTTGTAATTCGTTAGTCGTTAGTCGTTTAACCGGCCAAAACCCTCGTTAGTCGTTAGTCGTTAATCGTTAGTCGTTAAAAATCCAGGCCTTGAAAACAAGCACAGTTTAGGCAGAAAAAAAGCTTTTATGAATAAAAAAAGGAATGTATGAAGAGATATATGTTTTTGAAAGCATTCTAGGTCATTAAAGAAAAAGATCATTCCTTGTTGGAGAACCTAGTTCAAACCTTGAGCGTGTGTGTTTATCGATTTTTGTCATTTTTTCGGTAAGAAAAGAAACAATAAGGTAAACCGATTAAATCTTGAACTCTTTGCTTTTTTCCAGTGCAAAATTTGCCATTCTGCTGTTATTTGAGATCTACCCGATGGTGACAACACGGAGAATCGCACCGACTTTGCACAAATGTTCTTTTCCCAGCGTCGCGGAATGTGCGCGCGGGTCGTTTCGACCTTGTTCCCGTAATGGGGGAAGGTCGGAAGAAATGAGCACCCAAGTGAAAATTTTACCCCTGAGAGTTCCCAGCACCACTTTATAGAAACCCCATATCTTGAATTTGTCACTGAAAATCGAAGGACGGCACCCTTTTCAATCCAATTATCGGATACAGTTCCCGTCGTTGGGCAGTTGTGGCTTGCAGGCACCGCTCCATGTCACCACCTATGATAGTCTCCGCTAGAGCCGGTCAGTGTCGGAACCGCTTCAGCGAGCCTACTATAAAGTAGCGCGACCGTCACGAAGTCGCAAAAATACTGCGCCTAACCTTGCGCAACGTTCGGTTGAAATCGTAATGTGGGGGTTCCAGAACTGCGACGTGGTGTCAGTAGGAATATGTAATAAATACTGAGGGCTATGGTTATTTTGTACCATTCACCTAGAACAACCAACAGGGTGTTCTAGGTGAATGGTGTATCATTCCTAAACTAACTGTGTATCATTCCAGATGTAATCCTTGGGTTGGAGCGCCATGTGAATGACTATTGATTTTCTAACGAATCATGGGATTGCTTACGAAATTATTTTTAATTTCGTTAATCGTAACACCCAAAAAGCCCGTTAGTCGTTAAATTAGTTAGTCGTAATTACGCACGTCCCTGCTCCCAACCCTGTACTGTACAGCCAAAGCTGTAAATGATCCCTACCCACGGAGACGCAGAGATAGCCAGTTTGCACTTTGGCCGGTCGAGAGATTGCCGGACCGGCTGGCAGCGCCTTTCTTTTCATCCTCTGCGCTCATCATACTGACTCGAACACCCCGCGTGCCGGGTTGTCAATGCTCCGAAGCAGGGTCAAGCAACCCGTTGGAAAAACTGCGACCATGGTTGCGACCCCCCCTCCAGCGATGCCAAAAGTGGCGACCAAGGCTGTGCGGAACTGTTCCGTTTCCGATTCCGTTTCCGTATTTCCGGTAATTTTTGAGCTGTTCCGTTCCGTTTTCTGGCCCGGAAACGGAAGAAAATAGTTTTACAAGGTGAATGGTCACGCCTCCCCAGCGCACAAAGCCGCGGTACCTATGCGATCATCACAGCGTGAGTCTAATCCTGATCGCTTGGATCGGTGTCCCGCTCCTTCCAACCGTCACACGGTATACGCCCTCCCCCTCCATCAACGCACAGGACGATCCCAACGTGGGCTTGACCTTGGCGGCTACATAAGGCATACTTTAGGTACTGTTGCGCGGGTGAGTAAGTGCTGTTATCTTGCAGTCGAACCGTGGTTATCAGTTTCATCTCACAAGGGAATGGCCAGACGTGGTCGCCAGAACTACCCATGAAGCTATGTTTTTCTGATCGACTACCTCCCGGGTAGTCTTAAAAGCCCCAATCTAGCTGCCCGAGTAGTGGTGAAAAAAAATTATGAACCAAACTGTGAGGAGCTCTGTAGGATTATTAAAATCAAACTACCGTAACCTGTCATATTCTCGAGAAAAATCAGAAACGGACCTCAGATTCGTGTTCTACGCCCCTAACTACCCCCGCGGGCAAAGTTTAGGTTAAAACTTTTCTCTTGACCTATCCACCCTCAAAAATGAGATTGGGCTACCCCATAGGGTTTCAGAGGTCGAAAAAAATTTTCCCCAAAGCTTCGCCTGGGGGGCTTTTTGGGGTGCTGAACACGAATATGAGATTCGATAAGCGTTTTTCGGGCGGTAGTGGTAGGTTAATGTAAGAATAATACATTTCAGCTACTGTAGCTCATAGACTTCCATCAAGACAATCCTGTGGTACAGTCTCCTTCGGTGCAAAAAATTTTACCATGCTATTTTTTGAGACGAACGTTGTTAGGGGCCTTCATATAAAAGTTTATTGACAGTTCTTTGATGAAAAAAAAACAGCAAGCACTTCGAAAGAAAGACACAACAAGAAAAACCAACACCAATGGTAATTTTTGAGGAAGTGGGTGAAACAGAAATTCCTATTGCAGTAGCAGCAAAACATAAAACTAACGTAATTACAA
Source organism: Aplectana chamaeleonis (assembly GCA_029168955.1). Taxonomy (NCBI): domain Eukaryota; kingdom Metazoa; phylum Nematoda; class Chromadorea; order Rhabditida; family Cosmocercidae; genus Aplectana; species Aplectana chamaeleonis. The sequence goes on from JAPDOI010001223.1 coordinate 87,175, forward strand.
CATCCAACTTCCTCGCATCTGCCGATGTCACTAGGGAAAAGCGTTGCGAATGGGCTGTCGAAATGACCGGGGTGGTTTTTATTAGAAACTTCGTTTCCATGTTCTGCTCTTCTGTATGCTTGTTCTTCTTTCCTACTCAGACTCTGCGGGGGGGGGGGGCAAGCGCCGGACAATAGAGCCCGTTTTCGACTTGGGGGAGCGACAACGGAGGCCTCCCCCGAGGGGAGCTTCAGGGGAGGACCCTGCTCTCCTCCGGCGCTTGCCCCCCCCCCGAGAGGAAGAGAGGGAAAAGATGGGAAGAACACGTGCTCAACCGGTATAGAAGGCGCCTCACCTCGTAGAGAGCCGCATTCGGCCCAACAGGGCCGGCTCTGGACGGGAACTTCGAGTCCTGTCAGAAAGAGATACTTTTGGAGGAAAGCGGAGACGCTTTCCGGGGGGGGGGTGACGTCACTGCTCCGGGGCCGTGACGTTACTGCTCCGGAGCCGTGACGTCACTGCTCCGAAGCCGTGACATCAGTGCTCCGGGGCAGTGACGGGGGGGTGGGCTTCAAGGCAGTGACAGGGGGGCTTCAGGGCCGTGACAGGGAGCTTTAAGGCAGTGACAGGGGGGCTTCAGGGCAGTGACAGGGGGGCTTCAGGACAATGACAGGGAAGCTTCAGGGCAGTGACGGGGGGCTCCGATCAAGCCAAATTGTCACTTCGGCGGTAGCCCCCCCCCCGATTGGGGGGGGCAAGCGCCGGTGCCCGGAGGGTTGCCCCCCTGAAGAGCTGCGCTAGCCCCCTCCAGTGTATGAGTATGAGGGCTGGTGTCGATAAACTGTCATAAGAATGCTGCGTACAAAACTCAACGTTGGACTCAAAAAACATTGTGGCAGAAGCTCTGCATGTAGAGAGGGTCGAACCCTGCATCCTCCGTTTGGTAGCTCGCCGCCTTGGAACACTCGGCTAACTCTGCACGGTGGCGCTGTTGAAGAGATAGGTGATACTGAGCTCAGCATTTTCGTCGTTTCGACCTCATTTCAAAAAATCGCTCATAACTTTTTTTCTACTACTACTCGGGCAAATACTAGAATGTTATTACGACTACCCGGAAGGGAACTGTCAGAAAAACGTGGACGTATGGACAGTTCTGGCAGATGGATCTGGTCATTTGTCAGTTGAAAACCATCACAGTTTGCCTTTACAACTCTTTATCACAATTTTTTCGAATCGCTGAACTATTGGCTGGCCATTACCCTTTCATGCATCAATACCATACTTTGTTACAATCGAATCCTCCGATTGAGGGACCAGAGAGGTAGAAACTTTTCCTCTTCGTCTCTCTAGCTACTCACGAATTTGCGGGGTTCAACTTCAGCGCCATAGAATCGCACGCCATAGCCCCCAACTCCTCGTTTTCAGCAGCACTTGCTGCCAACGCATGCTGGGTTTCGACCACTTCTGATCGGCAGTTTGTGCTGCAGCTAGCAGCACCTGTTGCTGCCGACGAGGGGTTCAACTCGATGTGGGCCCGGAGTGCGACCCCTCATTACATGTGTTGCTAGCAGCAGCACATTATTCAAATAAACTGAGTTTTTGAGCCATCACCTCTTCCTACCGGAGCTAGAGTTGCGATCCTTGTAATGGCTCGCAGCAAGGACGCCAACTTCTCCAAGGTACGCAACAAAGGCATCATTCTCGCCTCGGTCCACTATAAGAAATCTTTCCTCGTGATGCGCAGTAAGGACCACCGTTTCAGCGCCCAAAATTGATATCCGGAAAATTGAGTACTTGAGATCACCTTCTGGGATCGGCCTCAAACGAACAACTGCTCTCTCAACAATGGTGGGTGCCATATGTATGTACCCGCAGCCGTCGTAGAACACCGAACGCACAAAAAAGATCAGTCGAAGGTAGAAACTCGACATCAGAGAGATCAGCAGCACTCTAGAAGAGGAGTTGCTCAAGCAGACTTATTTGCACCTCACTAGGAGAACCTGCAGCAGCAGCACGTCTTCCTTTCATGCTTCAAATCTATTTGTACTCGGCTCGCTTGCAGTTTTAGACCGTAGCTCCACGGGTGCTTGAGGGAATAGATTGAGATCACAAGCTACAGAAGTACATCTGCATTGCATGCATCAGCGACGAAACCTACCATTCAATCATACTACAATTTTTAGTTCACTTCCGTTTCCGGATTTCCGTTTCCGGCGATTTTCAGCCACTTTTCTTCCGTTCCCGTTTCCGAAATTCTTGAAAATGATTTCCGCAAAGCCCTGGTGGCGACCCCACCCCCTCCACCATGGCAGCGCTGATTCCGCTTTTTTGCCCCGCCCACTTTCTTTTTCCTTTACTCTGAGATTCCAGGGGGACTTAGAGCACGGGGCGGTGCTTGTTCCGCCCAGTGTTCCATATCTGGCACATGTCGAACACTGCATCGGAGTGAGGATATTGTGTAAAGAATTCCTTCAACGATCAACGTCCAGGGGGACTTAGGGAATAGTGTTTACGAGTCAGGCAAGATCCGCGCGGGAAAGTGAAATTTGAAAATTTCATCGACGCGCAGCCGCAGTTGAAGCTGTTTTTCCCCATTCTTTTTTCTTTTTTCCATTCCTTTGTGGGTTTGCTTTATTTTCTGTGCATTTTAATGTTTTCCTCCCAGTTTTGGTGTACCTATCACCAGGGAAGAATCCAAACCCAAGAGGAGTGAAGCTGGCGTCGCCTGATTGAATTTTATTCACGGTTGTTTCGATCACGATTTTTTATGGTGCCTTTCCATTCTTTGGTCTTGGTAAGTAATCTCCAAGGTAAGTAATGGGCAGTACACAGTTAAGGACTTGGGAGGCCATACCGTGGGTGAAAAGTGTAAAAATAATTGTAGCATTTGCAGTATTATCAGATTTGATTATCAGATTTGTTCTAATACTACAAATTTTTTAATTAATACTTATCACACTTCGTCCACCAATTGTAATATGGTACTAAGGGAGTGGTCTATTGCTTGCAGTGCAATTGTTGCAGTAAACAATATGTCCCAACGAATGGATCAAGCTTTTAATGACTGCTCATCCATTTGGACTTAATGATAATATTAAGGGCTATGGTAATATTACGGACGTTGCAAATCCGCTTTCATACGAGAACAGTCATCCCTTTTTCTCACTTCATATCACAAAAAAAAGAAACCTAAGAGGTCTAGAAATAATGAAAAATATAAGGACATTCTTGACTATCTGACCAATCATGAAAATGATCTTGGTAGACCAATAGAAGTTTATAGACTGCTCAAATCCATGGACAGGAAAAACATGAAAAATCTTCTGAACGCGTCATTATCAACAGAATTTTTGAAAAATGTTCAGCATAAGTATAAATTTCTTGTCTTATGTTTGCTAACCAGCTTGCACTATAACATCGTTACATGTAAGTCCAAGGGACGTAAATTGGAAGGTCACCTTATTAAAATTCCCTTTGCCAATAAAATTTTTGATAAAGTAAATTTTAACAGAATTCTTAACTCCCCTGCCATCAAAAATATAATTGGTAACATAGAAAACAATATAAAAATTTTCAGACCTATATATGTACACGTATAACAACCCTATTTCTTCCAGAATTCACAATTATAACAAATTTTGGAGAACTCTTACTACCACTGAAATTCAAGATATATTGAGTTCAACATGCGTTTGTGAAACAGATAGTGATAAATATCGTGATTATATTTGCCCTCACAGTAGGCATATAATCACAGGGAATTTGGAATTAATTGACGATATCGGTTTCAGAGACATCCTTAATAAAGGCACTAAGTTCAGGATTAATGACATATCGAATAGACTTGATATAAAAAACATTTTCCATCAAACCACACTTGAGGCTAACAATTTTCTGATCAATAAGTTTGTACTAAACGCTGAAAAGATTAACTGTATAATATATTTTCTAAAAACACACTACAGGAAAAGAATCAAGCCACTTCTTCATAGTCTGCTACTTGTAGAAAATACTGTAAGGTTTTCTTATGGAGTTGTGAAAAAGTTGCAAAAGACTTTCATATTTTGTCCATTGGATAAGGCTAGTAATAACTACGGAGTAATGTGCCAGAAGTATTACCTCATGTTTCTCATGAAAGAAATGGGAATTGGTTTTGATGAAATTAACAATACAATAATATATGAAGATTATAATCAAGTTTATGAAGCTGTACCAAATGCAAATGAAATTTCGATAATCCTAAAACATAATTTTTCCAACTTGAAAAACAATTTGAAGTTCGAAGTGGATTGCACGCTTCCATTGATTTATGCCATACCGAAATCCATAAAACTCCTATTTAATTCAGATGTATTACTGGTGCACATAATAGCAGTTTGAAACCTCTAGCTCAAGAATTATGCTTGATATTAACGACGCTCAAGAAACATTTTGTAAATTACACTAATATAGTTCGTTCTCGTAATAAAACAATCAAAACATACTGGGCAATAGCAAACACAAATATTGGAGAGCAATTGAACGCATTTAAAAATACAAATGCGAAGTTGTATTCTGCAGATTTTACGGATATGTTTACCAACCTACCTCACACCACTATTATTGGTTGTATGGGTTACTTGGTCAACATGTGCTACAAAAACTCAAACAAGAAATTCATTGCCAGTAATGGTTTCAAATCCTTCTATACGGATAGTCATTTGAGAAGTAATAGTTATATATATATATATATATATATATATATATATATATATATATATATATATATATATATATATATATATATATATATATATATATATATATATATATATATATATATATATATATATATATATATATATATATATATATATATATATATATATATATATATATATATATATATATATATATATATATATATATATATATATTATACTAAGCAAGATTTAATCTACAGCATTGATTACCTTCTCAACAATAGTTACTGTTTATTCGGAGGCATCGTTTTCAAACAGAAGCAAGGGATCCCACAAGGCAGTAATTTTAGTCCAATTTTAGCAGACCTGGTCTTATCTGTGATGGAGCTTCAATTTTCCGAAACTTTTTTTCTTAATCAGAATGTTCTATTGGAGCCATTTAGATATATGGACGACTTATTGGTTATTCACAACAAAAATTATTAATATGTTGAAGATTTGTTAGCAGCTGTTTATAATAATGTATTAGAGATTAAAAGAACTCACATGAATGAATTTCATGCTAATTACTTAGATATCAATATAAGAATAGATAATAATGCAATTTTGACCAATTTATACAATAAAACAGATGACTTTGATTTCCTAATGAAGAAGTTCCCACAATCAGATTCTGCAGTTTCTGTTATCATCAAGGCCTCAACAATTTACACAGAGGCCTTGAGGATAGCCAATGTCTGCTCTGAGGTGAACTTTTTCATAGATAAATTAAAAGAATTGAAAAACTCACTATTAAACAAAGGATACTCTTCAATATTTATTGTCGTTAACATAGTCAAATGCATCTATCGCAACAAAAAAATTTTATATAAGTTCCTCTTGCCAGATGATTACAATCATGTTAAAAAACTTGTCGTTGCTATTCTATAAATTCTAATATTAGCTACACTAAAGTCTCGAATCCTGTTCTATCCCAGCTACTGCTTTCGTTGAACGACCTACACCATACGATTTTATTGATTCCACATTGATTTTGGACCTGACCTTTCCACATTTTGGACTTTCATTGTTCTTCCACTTTTCCGCGCCTCTTCTTTCTCACTCAGTCTCATTTCATTATTCTTGCTAACAATTTCCGCTTGTGGCTCAGCTTTCTCATTTATTTCTCATCGATGTAATACTATTTCTCACCGATGTAATAGCCTGTTATATTTATTGATAAATGAGTTGTTGATTAACTGTCGTGAGCAGTAAATTTGAAAAAGCGCTACTAGGGTGTCTCATACTCAAACCGCAAGGCCGCGGGGCTAATAGTGCAGAGTTGGGCGATACCGAGGCTAATGACTGTTCGGAAAGGCCTCAGGCGGTTATTTGGCCAATGTTTATCCCGCGATTCACCAGCGGGATCCCCGATGTGTTCCACAAGGATTCCATATCCGCTGCGCTGTGGAAATTTCGCTGGTTCCACAATTCCCTCATTTCACTGTTCCATCTCTCCTCACTTTAGTTCCATAATGAGGGGACTTAAACGTCGATTTCAGGGGGACTTGGGGCGATGTTGGTCGGGGAGTAGTCGTGTAGTAGTCGACAAGTCCCCCTGGAATCTGAGAGTAATATGATTATTTTTTCCCGCTGAGTATGATTATTCGACTTCTTGATTTTTGAATTTTTTTGTTCAGGTCAGTGGTATTTGTGGAGGTTTCAACCTTAGAGCAAAAAAAATTACAACTAAACATTTTATTTAACAATATTTTTTTTATCCAACGAACGCCTAACTACTATTTGAAAAATAGGGTTTACAAAATTTTCACCGTCATTGGAAAGTGACAGCTTGTGGTAGCTAGGGAAAAAAACAAACCGATAGAAATCATTGTACTTCGATCTTAAGAGGACGATTCTCTCTCTACCTGTATGCTGGTAATCAACTCAGAATCACTTCGAACGGTTTTCATACAGTTTCAGCCCCATCAGACTGGTTTTTGAGCCGCTGGCCACCTAAATGCTCGTCGAAATTGGATTTTTCGGTATAGCAAAAAATGGGTTTTCCGGACCTTCTGGTGTCTTTGGTATTGCCACGAGGTGCCGTACCTCAGCGGCTCCGTAAAATAGACCAGCTTAGGAGCAGAAAAAAATCAAAGCCGAGCATATGTATACCAGGTTGTTCAATAAGTTTTGTCGTTCGATAAGAAAAACACAATTTTATGGTTCCAAATACACTTAATTATTCAGTACAATCTCCCTGAACATTACTACACTTGCTCCAACAATCCTCCAATCTGTGGATCCCTTCCCTGAAGTGAGAATCCGGAAGGTCTGCAAAATACGCTTCAACAGCCTTATGACCTCTTCATTTGATGAAAAACGCTTGCCACGTATACATTTTTTGAGTTCTGGAAACAAATGGAAGTCGTTGGGGGCCAAATCTGGTGAATACGGGGATGCTCCAACAATTGAATACGGGGAGCAAACCGGGTCATTTTTCTCGAATTTTTCCTTCAACTGGTCCAAAAGGTTGCAATACTATTCAGAATTAATTGAATTACCAGTTTGCAAGTAATCCACGAACAAAATTCCTTTCGCATCCTAAAAAACTGATGCCATAACTTTCTTGGCCGATTTCCGGACACGAACTCGTTTCGAAGTCGATCAACCAGGTTCACACCACTCTTTAGCCTCTTGTTCTGATTCAGGATCATGGTGATAGACCCAAGTCTCATCCATAATGATGAATCGACGCACGAAATCCTTTTTATTTTTTTTAAACGCTCCGAATCTTGCTGAGAAAGTGGCATTCAAATGCGTTTTTGTTCCATTGTTAGCGATTGCGGCACCCATTGTGCACACAGCTTTCTAAAACCCAAAATTTCACTTAAAACATGGCTCACACTGCCTAATGAGATGTCAAGAGCCTCTACTAAATCTCTCTCAGTCAATCGACGATCTTCCAAAACCATATCCTGTATTTTGGCTATGTTTTCTGGTGTTGATGCGCTTTTTGAACGTCCTCCACGTGGATCGTCTTCAAGGCTTGTACGACCACGTTTCAATTCAGCAACCCATCTTTCTCAATTTTTTTCCATTGCTGTGACACGGCGACACTAAATGGCTTGTAAACAAAGAATAAATTGACATATGAAGAATGTACCAACAAAACAAAAAAATTTCGGGCTAGTAGCAACGCCCTCTCTTATCGGACGACAAAACTTATTGAACAACCTGGTAGAAGGAGAAATAAAAAAATTTCCTCGTTGGAAAAAGTGGTGTTAAGATACCGTTTTTTTCCAAATGGCCCTTACAGCCTTGGTTTTCACTTCTAGAAGGCGGCAGTCGAGCAAAAGATGCATCTACTGGATGGTTATCGAAAACTACATTAGCTGTATTTTTTCTGAAATTTTTTTTTCTGAGATTTCTCGCCTCATTGTTTTCCCCTCATCACCACGTACTATGTCAAAACCTCACAAAAAAATTTTAGAAAAAATCCAGCTAATGTAGTTTTCGATAACCATCCAGTAGATGCCTATCTTTTATCTTTTATTTATTTATTAGATATCTTTTGCTCGACTGCCGCCTTCTAAAAGTGAAAAGCAAGGCTGTAAGGGCCATTTGGAAAAACGGCCTTTTAACACCACTTTTTCCAACAGGGAAATTTTTTTGTTTCTCCCTCTATATGCGCAGCTTTGATTTTTCCAGTTTCTAAGTCGATCTATTTTACCGAACCGCTTAATTACGGCCCATCAGAGCATTGTGTATGACACTGGAAGGCCCCAAAAACCATTTTTTCGCTATTTGGACTATTGCATTTTTGCGAGTATTCAGGTCACCAGCGGTTGACATACGGGCCTGGGCAAGCTGAAACTGTGTGCGAAACCGTTTGAAGTGATTCTGAGATGATTTCATGCCTAATCAAGCCGACCTGATAAAATCATTTTTCTGTCATTTGGCTCCTTAGCTGGTCTATTTTACTGAACCGCTGAGTTACGGGGGGGGGGGGGGGGGAGCACATATTGAGGTAGAAAATCATCAGAAAATTTCTTTTTGGAAAAAATCCAGCTGATGTAGGTTTCGATAACCATCCAGTAGATGCATCTTTTGCTCGACTGCCGCCTTCTACAAGTGAAAACCAAGCCTGTAAGGGTCATTTGGAAAAAAAAAACGGTATCCTAACACCACTTTTTCCAACGGGGAAATTTTTCTATTTCTCCTTCTATATGCGCGGCAATTAGAGTATATCAAATGAATAAAAATTTTCGAATATTCGAAAACACGAATAATTCGAAAAATTGACTCTTTCGAATATTCGAATAAACGAATAATTCGAAAAATTGACTTCTCCGAATAATCGAATAAACGAATTATTCGGAAAATTGACTTATTCGAATAAACGAATTATTCGAAAAATTGACTTCTCCGAATATTCGAATAAACGAATTATTCGAAAATTTGACTCATCCGAATATTCGAATTATTCGAATGATTCGAATACGAATAATTCGAATATTCGGCCAAAATCGCGAGTATTCGAATAAGAAGTACGGACTGAGTACCCTCTATAAAACGTCGTGATTCACATCATTCGAGTCGCGAGCGGCGCGCGCGATGCATCAGCCTCCGTCTGCCCTCCGCATTCTCACTGTCTCTAACCTCAGCACGCGTAGTAACCAAGTGAATTTCGCCGTTTTATAGCCCGTACGCATAATCGAACCCCCGTTCGAGGCACTACCAACTTTCTTGACCTTTTTTTGTATAGTATTATATAGATAAAAGCCATACCAGTGTACTTCCACGAAAAAAACATTCCACATTATATCATAAGAATATTCAAACCAACATATACCACTGTCTATGAGTAACGATACGATCAAAGTCTCTGGATTTTCTAAACAATATCTACCAACAATATCCGAATTTCCTGTCAGGTTGGGGTGCTATCTGGGCGGGGGGCACTGTTGAATCGCAACTGGCCACGCCCATTTTTCCGGGCCGGAATCACTCCTGATTTGGACAGGGGAGAGAACCCCCGGGTAGGTGCTCAAATTCAGTGAGGAACGGTAAAACGGGCGGGCGTACGCGCGCCGACGCACACGAAGAACACTCGGAAACAGAGGATAAGTATTACATACCAGGTTGTTCAATAAGTTTTGTCGTTCGATAAGAGAGGGCGTTGCTACTAGCCCAAAATTTCTTTGTTTTGTTGGTACACTCTTCATATGAACGTATTTGAAGTTTCATTTCAATCTGTCAACTCATTCTTTGTTTACAAGTCATTTAGTGTCGCCGTGTCACAGCAATGGAAAGTTGACCATCGTGCAGTTATAAAATGCATATTTTTGGAAGGTGTGGCACCAAAAGAAATTCACGAACGAATGTTAAAAGTGTATAATGATTGTTCACCTACAATTAGAACAGTAGAAAGATGGGTTGCTGAATTTAAACGTGGTCGTACAAGCCTTGAAGACGATCCACGTGGAGGACGTTCAAAAAGCGCATCAAATAATTATACGAGAAAACTTGTAATTAGATACAACGGCTTCCTGCACTCTCGGGTACCGAATGCGGCAGTGAGGAATAAATTTTTTGGGCTCCATTCCTTGTCATCTAGAAGAAAATTTGCTGATGCTTGTTGGGTGTTCAAAATACTATCTGGTCAGCTCTCCATACGCGCGTCAAAATTCTATAAACTCATTCCTTCGAAAACTAGAGGTACCTTCCTCAAAATTTGGTATTCTAAACCAAAATTAGGCATTAGGGCGCATTCATTTACAGCTCGCGCTGGATCGACTTATTTAGCTCTGAAGAGTGACATCTCTCCATCCCTCAAAGGTTTTTGCTCCTTCAAACGAATAGCAAAAAAGATTCTTTTGAAGTTTTGAGTTTTCCATCACTCTACGTTTGATTGTTCTCACATTGCAGATGACTCTGGTTCTACAAGAATTGTTAGAAAAAAATTAACTGATTTTGGTGTGTTTTATTGTTGACTTTTGATGTCTTTATCATGGCTGTCTCAAATAGTCGTAAATAAATCAATCAATCAATCAACACCAGAAATCATAGCCAAAATACAGGATATGGTTTTGGAAGATCGTCGATTGACTGAGAGAGATTTAGTAGAGGCTCTTGACATCTCATTAGGCAGTGTGAGCCATGTTTTAAGTGAAATTTTGGGTTTTAGAAAGCTGTGTGCACAATGGGTGCCGCATTCGCTTACAATGGAACAAAAACACATTCGAATGCGACTTTCTCAGCAACATTTGGAGCGTTTTAAAAGGGAGAAAGTGGATTTCGTGCATCGATTCATCACTATGGATGAGACTTGGGTCTATCACCATGATCCTGAATCAAAAGAAGAGGCTAAAGAGTGGTGTGAACCTGGTTGTTTGGCTTCGAACCGAGTTCGTATCCGGGAATCGGCTAAGAAAGTTATGGCATCAGTTTTTCAGGATGCGAGAGGAATTTCGTTCGTGGATTTTTTGCAAACTGGTAATTTAATCAATTCAGAATATTATTGCAACCTTTTAGACCAGTTGAAGGCAAAAATTTGAGAAAAGAGACCCGGTTTGCAGAAGAAAATAATCCTTTTTCATCAGGACAATGAACCGTGTCACAAGAGCATTTTGACAATGGCTAAAATCCATGAATTAAAGTTCGAATTGTTGGAGCATCCCCGTATTCACCAGATTTGGCCCCCAGCAACAATCATTTGTTTCCAGAACTCAAAAAAATTATGCTTGGCAAGCGTTTTTCATCAAATGGCTGCTATTAGAAATATGGTAAGTACCTGGGGCTGCATTCACTTGAATCCCGACGTCGAGTGTTTGACTTATGTATGGTCTACAAGCTTTTGTACCCATCAGCTGCCCTCGGTCCAAAAAACTTTTTCCAAACCACGACAACCACTACTAGAGGGAGCTATTTTAAGATCACGTTGTCTAGACCGAAAACCACAATTCGCGCGAAATCGTTCACATTCAGAGCAGGCAGCGCCTTCCTCGAAGCCACGAAAAGTACCCCACCCACTAATATGACTTATGCTCAATTCAAGCGTATGATGTCCAAACTTCTTCACTGTTACGAGTTATCCTAGTTTTTTCTTGTTATCGACTGCACATTTTCTCATAGTATTTGTTCACATACTTGGCATCTGTTACAAGTTTTCTAGTAGTTGTATTGTTATGTATGCCTTTTTTTTTGACGATTGCCTCCTGTGGTCGTAATAAAACTAAACTAAACTAAATGAAGAGGTCATAACGGCTGTTGAAGCGTATTTTGCAGACCTTCCGGATTCTCACTTCAGGGATGAGATCAGGGATGTGCGGCGATTGCCGTTTGTCGTTTGCCGAAATTTTTGTTATTTTTTCGGCAAAACATTGGAAGAAAACGTCGCTTATGCTCGCGGCTATGTAGACACTAGGGGTAATCCGATAACCCATTGTTCGCTTAACCGTTATCCGGGGTTTTAACTTATCTGGGGTGGTGGTGAATGGAATTGAAAACATGAGTTAACTCGCGGTAGGTTCGCCGTAAACTGCTCCTAAACGCGAGCTTTTTATTTGAAGATTTTCAGGGCGGGACCGGACATTGCTTAAACTACGCACTCGCATGCCACCTAATGAGCCACTAGATACGCATAGTGTGAAAAATTCCCCGAAAAAAGGGTTCATTCTGTCTTTTCTGGAAAAAATATTGATTTAGAAAAAAATTTCTGAAGCTCTTTTGAATTTCCATCAGCTCGCAATAATTTCGCACAAAACTGCAACCTAACGTGAGCTGACAGAGAAATTAGAAATAGTGTGTGTGAATGAGGAAAAAGATGAATAGTTTTCGAAAAAGTCTTCCGGAGAACTTCTTCGAAAGTTATCCATCTTTTTCTTTATTCATATACTATTTCCACTTTCTCTGTCAGCTCGAGTTAGGTTGCAGTTTTGCGCGAAATTAACGCGAGATCACCACCCAGTTGTATTATGACTCATTTTGTATAAGTTACTCGCAGTCGGTTCTATTTTGTCAGAGCGCAGCCACCGAGCGCGGAGCCGCAGCGCACCGCGGAGCCACAGCGGCCCCAACGCAGAGCCGCAGCTGTACCACCGCGAAGCCGCAACGGGACTACCGCGGAGCCGCAACAGCACTACCGCGGAGCCGCAGCGGCGCTATCGCGGAGCTGCAGCGGCACTACCGCGGAGCCACAGCGACATGCCACGGAGCCGCTGCGGTACCACCACGAAGCCCCAACGGGACTACCGCGGAGCCGCGACGGAACTACCGCGGAGCAGCAGCGGCGCTATCGCGGAGCTGCAGCGGCACTACCGCGGAGCCACAGCGACATGCCACGGAGCCGCAGCGGTACTGTCGCGGAGCCGCAGCGGCACTATCGCGGGGCCTTCAGGATATTGCCGGTGCGACTCCGCGATAGTGCCGCTTCGGTGCCTGTAGGAGCCGAAGCCGCTTCCTCGCGAAGCCGCAGCGGCTATTTCTTTGATTGCCATGACGTCCCACATGTCTTGTTTTTGTTCATCTGATGTCTTGATATGGAACTACTCCCTTGAATTAGAATTATTAGAAGGTTGACATAAATATTGGAAAAAAGGAACCAAAGTAGAGCGGCACATGTGAATAACTTTGGGCCAATCTAAGTGATGAAGGTTTTTTGCCGTTTGCCAATTGCCGGCCGTTTTTGGGATTTTCTTGCCGATTGCCGTTTGCCGAAATCTCAAAATCGTTTGCCGTACATAATACTGAATTATAAAGTGTATTTTGAACCACAAAATTGTGTTTTTCTTATCAAACGACAAAACTTATTGAACAACCTGGTAATACTCTAGCAGCGTACGTTAGCCGCTTCTGGAACATCGCTCGAATCTATTTGGGACCTACTCCATCTGATGGAAAACAGTAAAAACCAACCTTAACCTACAGTAAACCTCAAAATTTAGACAAATGGACTCCAGATTCGTGTTCACCACCCTAGATTACCCCTACATACAACTTTTGAGCTAAATCCGAGAAAATTTTTTGAAACTCAAAAAAAAAATGCTCGATGGGTACCCTTGCCTTTTCTCCAGGCTTAAAAAATGCTCATAACTTTTTTGAACCTGCCGCTCGCGGCGGGATACTGCGCATTTTTACTATTGAGCCAGAAGAGATACTAACCATACTAGTCGTTTTGGCAGATCCGACCTACGCTTTTTATACTTCCCTTGTAAGTCTGCCCACAAATTCGGTGCTGAGCAAGATACTCCACCATTAGGTTTCTGACTATCTGTTGAATATTGGAGTATTCTGATTTTATTCGAACTTTCTACCAGTTTGGTTGGAGACATTTCACCTCTGGACCGCAAAAATGGACATGTGCCGGAGACTCTGCTTCCTACTTTTCTGAAATTATTCGTTTATTCGGCCGAATATTCGAATATTGGGCCGCACGAATATTCGAATAAACGAATTAGTCGAAAAATTGGCTTTTCCGAATACTCGAATAAACGAATTATTCGAAAAATTGACTTTTCCGAATATTCGAATAAACGAATAATTCGAAAAATTGACTTTTCCGAATATTCGAATCAACGAATTATTCGGAAAATTGACTTTTCCGAATAATCGAATAATTCGAATATTCGATTATTCGTTTATTCGGTCGAATATTCGTTTTCCGAATAGTCGTTGACATACTCTAGCGGCAATGAAATATTTTTTTCTGCACTACTGGATCTATTTTACCGAACTTCTGAGTTACAGCCCATCATAGCATTGTGCATGACACCAGAAGGCCCCAAAAAAACATTTTTCACTATTTGGACAATTGGAATTTTCACGAGTATTTAGTAGAGTATGTCAACGAATATTCGGAAAACGAATATTCGGCCGAATAAACGAATAATCGAATATTCGAATAATTCGATTATTCGGAAAAGTCAATTTCTCGAATAATTCGTTTATTCGAATATTCGCATGAGTCAATTTTTCGAATAATTCGTTTATTCGAATATTCGGAGAAGTCAATTTTTCGAATAATTCGTTTATTCGAATATTCGGAAAAGTCAATTTTTCGAATAATTCGTTTATTCGAATATTCGAGCTGCCCAATATTCGAATATTCGGCCGAATAAACGAATAATTCCAGAAAAATAGGAAGCTAACATCGGCATGGATCCGGAGGAGACTTCGCGTTCACTGTTGACGGTTGGCGCAAACTTGGTGCCATATGCTAAAACATAGATACACCGAGTTTGCGCCAACCTCCAATAGGGAACGCGAAGTCTCTTCAGGATCCATGCCGATGTTAAGTCTCCGGCACATGTCCATTTTTGCGGTCCAGAGGTGAAATGTCACCAACCAAACTGGGTGCTATCTTAGCGGTGGGAAACCGCTATGGCTAGATGCACTTGGCCCCGCCCATTTTACCGTGCCGCACTAAATTTGAGCATCACCCGGGGCTTCCCTCGCCTGCCAAAATCAGGATTGCAGCACGGAAAAATGGGCGTGGCCAGGTGCGATACAACAGTGCCCCCCCTCGCTTAGATAGCACCCCAATCTGATGAGAAATTCCGATATTGTTGGTAGATATTGTTTAAGAAATCAAGAGACTTTAATCGTATCGTTTAACAACTACTCATAGACAGTGATAAATGTTGGCTTGAATATTCTTATGATTAGGGTTGAGCAGGCCGTTGTGGCGATTTTTGTAACGACTACGACCCCCCCCTATTTTCCTGTTTTTCAAAAAAAAATTCCAGAATTTCACGACCCCTGGGACCAAAATTTTTAAAGCTTTATTTAGTGTCTAATTGTCAATTTCATAAAAAAAGTGTCAATTTTCTAAACAGCTTCTCTGTAAATAATCTGCTTTTATATTGTTAAAAATGCATACACCTCGCACGCGACTGACTATTCCTATCTCATTTCACCTTACCATATAGTTTGAAAAAATTCTATTTTTTTTTCCAAAAATTTTACGACCCCTCCCCAAATTCTCATTTTTTTCCGAAATTTCCAACTACCCCCCGTTGTGACCAGTCACAACGTTGCTCAACCCTCCTTATGATATAATGTGATATGTCTTTTCGTGGAAGTACATTGGCATAGCTTTGATTTATATTTTTTTCTTGACCTTTTTTGTATAATACTATACAAAAAAGGTCAAGAAAGTTGGTAGTGCCGCGAAAGGGGGTTCGATTATGCGTACTCGGTCCATACTTCTCTAATACTCGTGATTGTGGCCGGATATTCGAATTATTCGTATTCGAACCATTCGAATAATTCGATTATTCGGAAAAGTCAAATTTTCGAATAATTCGTTTATTCGATTATTCGAAAAGTCAAATTTTCGAATAATTCGCTTATTCGAATATTCGGAGAACTCAAATTTTCGAATAATTCGTTTATTCGAATATTCGGACAATTCGATTTTTCGAATAATTCGAATATTCGAAGAAGTCAATTTTTCGAATAATTCGTTTATTCGAATATTCGAAGAAGTCAATTTTTCGAATAATTCGTTTATTCGAATATTCGAAAATTTTTATTCGTTTGATATACTCTAGTATTTAGGTCACCAGCGGTTGGCAAACCAGTCTGAACAACTCGTGGTTGTGTAGGAAACATTTTGTGGTGGAGCTGAGTTAAAATCGAAGCCAATCCTCGCAGGCGATCAATTTGGAAGGGAGGTAAATTGGTAGGGGATACGTAGGCTGGTGAGTAATCGATTTGTAGGTCAGTGGGGATTCAGATGACGTCATCAGGACGCCGTGAGAAACCAGTCTGAACAACTCGTGGTTGTGTAGGAAACATTTTGTGGTGGAGCTGAGTTAAAATCGAAGCCAATCCTTGCAGGCGATCAATTTGGAAGGGAGGTAAATTGGTAGGGGATACGTAGGCTGGTGAGTAATCGATTTGTAGGTCAGTGGGGATTCAGATGACGTCATCAGGACGCCGTGAGAAGTGCATCGGGCTTCTGATGACATCATCGGGACGCCGTGAAAAGTGCATCGGGCTTCTGATGACGTCATCGGGACGCCGTGAAAAGTGCATCGGGCTTCTGATGACGTCATCGGGACGCCGTGAAAAGTGCATCGGGCTTCTGATGACATCATCGGGACGCCGTGAAAAGTGCATCGGGCTTCTGATGACGTCATCGGGACGCCGTGAAAAGTGCATCGGGCTTCTGATGACGTCATCGGGACGCCGTGAAAAGTGCATCGGGCTTCTGATGACGTCATCGGGACGCCGTGAAAAGTTCATCGGGCTTCTGATGACATCATCGGGACGCCGTGAAAAGTGCATCGGGCTTCTGATGACGTCATCGGGACGCCGTGAAAAGTGCATCGGGCTTCTGATGACGTCATCGGGACGCCGTGAAAAGTGCATCGGGCTTCTGATGACGTCATCGGGACGCCGTGAAAAGTGCATCGGGCTTCTGATGACATCATTGGGACGCCGTGAAAAGTGCATCGGGCTTCTGATGACATCATCGGGACGCCGTGAAAAGTGCATCGGGCTTCTGATGACGTCATCGGGACGCCGTGAAAAGTGCATCGGGCTTCTGATGACGTCATCGGGACGCCGTGAAAAGTGCATCGGGCTTCTGATGACGTCATCGGGACGCCGTGAAAAGTGCATCGGGCTTCTGATGACGTCATCGGGACGCCGTGAAAAGTGCATCGGGCTTCTGATGACGTCATCGGGACGCCGTGAAAAGTGCATCGGGCTTCTGATGACGTCATCGGGACGCCGTGAAAAGTTCATCGGGCTTCTGATGACATCATCGGGACGCCGTGAAAAGTGCATCGGGCTTCTGATGACGTCATCGGGACGCCGTGAAAAGTGCATCGGGCTTCTGATGACGTCATCGGGACGCCGTGAAAGTGCATCGGGCTTCTGATGACGTCATCGGGACGCCGTGAAAAGTGCATCGGGCTTCTGATGACGTCATCGGGACGCCGTGAAAAAGTGCATCGGGCTTCTGATGACATCATTGGGACGCCGTGAAAAGTGCATCGGGCTTCTGATGACATCATCGGGACGCCGTGAAAAGTGCATCGGGCTTCTGATGACGTCATCGGGACGCCGTGAAAAGTGCATCGGGCTTCTGATGACGTCATCGGGCGCCGGGAAAAGTTCATCGGGCTTCTGATGACATCATCGGGACGCCGGGAAAAGTGCATCGGGTTTCTGATGACGTTATCAGGACGTCGTGAAAAGTTTATCGGGCATCTGATAACGTCATCGGGACGCCGTGAAAAGTGCATCGGGCTTCTGATGACGTCATCGGACGCCGTGAAAAGTGCATCGGGCTTCTGATGACGTCATCGGGACGCCGTGAAAAGTGCATCGGGCTTCTGATGACGTCATCGGGACGCCGTGAAAAGTGCATCGGGCTTCAGATGACGTCATCGGGACATCGTGAAAAGTGCATCGGGCTTCTGATGACGTCATCGGGACGCCGTGAAAAGTGCATCGGGCTTCTGATGACGTCATCGGGACGCCGTGAAAAGTGCATCGGGCTTCTGATGACATCATCGGGACGCCGTGAAAAGTGCATCGGGCTTCTGATGACGTCATCGGGACGCCGTGAAAAGTGCATCGGGCTTCTGATGACGTCATCGGGACGCCGTGAAAAGTGCATCGGGCTTCTGATGACGTCATCGGGACGCCGTGAAAAGTGCATCGGGCTTCTGATGACGTCATCGGGACGCCGTGAAAAGTGCATCGGGCTTCTGATGACATCATCGCACGCCGTGAAAGTGCATCGGGCTTCTGATGACGTCATCGGGACGCCGTGAAAGTGCATCGGGCTTCTGATGACGTCATCGGGACGCCGTGAAAAGTGCATCGGGCTTCTGATGCCGCCATCGGGACGCCGTGAAAAGTGCATCGGGCTTCTGATGACGTCATCGGGACGCCGTGAAAGTGCATCGGGCTTCTGATGACATCATCGGGACGCCGTGAAAAGTGCATCGGGCTTCTGATGACGTCATCGGGACGCCGTGAAAGTGCATCAGGCTTCTGATGACGTCATCGGGACGCCGTGAAAAGTGCATCGGGCTTCAGATGACGTCATCGGGACGCCGTGAAAAGTGCATCGGGCTTCTGATGACGTCATCGGGACGCCGCGGAAAGTGCATCGGGCTTCTGATGACGTCATCGACGCCGGGAAAGTGCATCGGGCTTCTGATGACATCATCGGGACGCCGTGAAAAGTGCATCGGGCTTCTGATGACGTCATCGGGACGCCGTGAAAAGTGCATCGGGCTTCTGATGACATCATCGGGACGCCGTGAAAAGTGCATCGGGCTTCTGATGACGTCATCGGGACGCCGTGAAAAGTGCATCGGGCTTCTGATGACGTCATCGGGACGCCGTGAAAAGTGCATCGGGCTTCTGATGACGTCATCGGGACGCCGTGAAAAGTGCATCGGGCTTCTGATGACGTCATCGGGACGCCGTGAAAAGTGCATCGGGCTTCTGATGACGTCATCGGGACGCCGTGAAAAGTGCATCGGGCTTCTGATGACGTCATCGGGACGCCGTGAAAGTGCATCGGGCTTCTGATGACGTCATCAGGACGCCGTGAAAAGTGCATCGGGCTTCTGATGACGTCATCGGGACGCCGTGAAAAGTGCATCGGGCTTCTGATGACGTCATCGGGACGCCGTGAAAAGTGCATCGGGCTTCTGATGACGTCATCGACGCCGTGAAAAGTGCATCGGGCTTCTGATGACGTCATCGGGACGCCGTGAAAAGTGCATCGGGCTTCTGATGACGTCATCGGGACGCCGTGAAAAGTGCATCGGGCTTCTGATGACATCATCGGGACGCCGTGAAAAGTGCATCGGGCTTCTGATGACGTCATCGGACGCCGTGAAAAGTGCATCGGGCTTCTGATGACGTCATCGGGACGCCGTGAAAAGTGCATCGGGCTTCTGATGACGTCATCGGGACGCCGTGAAAAGTGCATCGGGCTTCTGATGACGTCATCGGGACGCCGTGAAAAAGTGCATCGGGCTTCTGATGACATCATCAGGACGCCGTGAAAAGTGCATCGGGCTTCTGATGACGCCATCGGGACGCCGTGAAAAGTGCATCAGGCTTCTGATGACGTCATCGGGACGCCGTGAAAAGTGCATCGGGCTTCTGATGACATCATCGGGACGCCGTGAAAAGTGCATCGGGCTTCTGATGACGTCATCAGGGACGCCGTGAAAAGTGCATCGGGCTTCTGATGACGTCATCGGGACGCCGTGAAAAGTGCATCGGGCTTCTGATGACGTCATCGGGACGCCGTGAAAAGTGCATCGGGCTTCTGATGACATCATCGGGACGCCGTGAAAAGTGCATCGGGCTTCTGATGACGTCATCGGGACGCCGTGAAAAGTGCATCAGGCTTCTGATGACGTCATCGGGACGCCGTGAAAAGTGCATCGGGCTTCTGATGACGTCATCGGGACGCCGTGAAAGTGCATCGGGCTTCTGATGACGTCATCGGGACGCCGTGAAAAAGTGCATCGGGCTTCAGATGACGTCATCGGGACATCGTGAAAAGTGCATCGGGCATCTGATGACGTCATCGGGACGCCGTGAAAAGTGCATCGGGCTTCTGATGACGTCATCGGGACGCCGTGAAAAGTGCATCAGGCTTCTGATGACGTCATCGGGACGCCGTGAAAAGTGCATCGGGCTTCAGATGACGTCATCGGGACATCGTGAAAAGTGCATCGGGCATCTGATGACGTCATCGGGACGCCGTGAAAAGTGCATCGGGCTTCTGATGACGTCATCGGGACGCCGTGAAAAGTGCATCGGGCTTATGATGACGTCATCGTGACGTCGTGAAAAGTGCATCGGGCATCTGATGACGTCATCGGGACGCCATGAAAAGTGCATCGGGCTACTGATGACGTCATCGGGACGCCGTGAAAAAAGCATCGGGCTACTGATGACGTCATCGGGACGCCGTGAAAAGTGCATCGGGCTTCTGATGACGTCATCGGGACGCCGTGAAAAGTGCATCGGGCTTATGATGACGTCATCGTGACGTCGTGAAAAGTGCATCGGGCATCTGATGACGTCATCGGGACGTCGTGAAGAGTGCATCGGGCATCTGATGACGTCATCGGGACGCCATGAAAAGTGCATCGGGCTACTGATGACGTCATCGGGACGCCGTGAAAAGTGCATCGGGCTTCTGATGACGTCATCGGGACGCCGTGAAAAGTGCATCGGGCTTCTGATGACGTCATCGGGACGCCGCGAAAAGTGCATCGGGCTTCTGATGACGTCATCGGGACGCCGTGAAAAGTGCATCGTGCTTCTGATGACGTCATCGGGACGCCGTGAAAAGTGCATCGGGCTTCTGATGACGTCATCGGGACGCCGTGAAAAGTGCATCGGGCTTCTGATGACGTCATCGGGACGCCGTGAAAAGTGCATCGGGCTTCTGATGACGTCATCGGGACGCCGTGAAAAGTGCATCGGGCTTCTGATGACGTCATCGGGACGCCGTGAAAAGTGCATCGGGCTTCTGATGACGTCATCGGGACGCCGTGAAAAGTGCATCGGGCTTCTGATGACGTCATCGGGACGCCGTGAAAAGTGCATCGGGCTTCTGATGACGTCATCGGGACGCCGTGAAAAGTGCATCGTGCTTCTGATGACGTCATCGGGACGCCGTGAAAAGTGCATCGGGCTTCTGATGACGTCATCGGGACGCCGTGAAAAGTGCATCGGGCTTCAGATGACGTCATCGGGACATCGTGAAAAGTGCATCGGGCATCTGATGACGTCATCGGGACGCCGTGAAAAGTGCATCGTGCTTCTGATGACGTCATCGGGACGCCGTGAAAAGTGCATCGGGCTTCTGATGACGTCATCGGGACGCCGTGAAAAGTGCATCGGGCTTCTGATGACGTCATCGGGACGCCGTGAAAAGTGCATCGGGCTTCTGATGACGTCATCGGGACGCCGTGAAAAGTGCATCGGGCTTCTGATGACATCATCGGGACGCCGTGAAAAGTGCATCGGGCTTCTGATGACGTCATCGGGACGCCGTGAAAAGTGCATCGGGCTTCTGATCACGTCATCGGGACGCCATGAAAAGTGCATCGGGCTTCTGATGACGTCATCGGGACGCCGTGAAAAGTGCATCGTGCTTCTGATGACGTCATCGGGACGCCGTGAAAAGTGCATCGGGCTTCTGATGACGTCATCGGGACGCCGTGAAAAGTGCATCGGGCTTATGATGACGTCATCGTGACGTCGTGAAAAGTGCATCGGGCATCTGATGACGTCATCGGGACGCCATGAAAAGTGCATCGGGCTACTGATGACGTCATCGGGACGCCGTGAAAAGTGCATCGGGCTTCAGATGACGTCATCGGGACGCCGTGAAAAGTGCATCGGGCTTCTGATGACGTCATCGGGACGCCGTGAAAAGTGCATCGGGCTTATGATGACGTCATCGTGACGTCGTGAAAAGTGCATCGGGCATCTGATGACGTCATCGGGACGTCGTGAAGAGTGCATCGGGCATCTGATGACGTCATCGGGACGCCATGAAAAGTGCATCGGGCTACTGATGACGTCATCGGAACGTCGTGGGAAGTGAGCAGTTGATGACTTATTGATTATCATGCCAATCCATACTAATTGAAAATATTGATGATTTTTCAGGGATATTACTACGTAATATAAAAAAAGAACAATTCTATCAAAAAGCGGTCTTCCAAGCAAAAGCGGTTTGGTTCGCGTCACAAACGTTGCAACAAAAAGGCAACAATAGAAGAGTGGAGTGATGAGAGTCTACAAAAATTGAGCAATATTTTTAGAAGCAGTTTTCTTGGCCGACACTTTTAAACGGCGAAAACAAACCGTTGTGGTAATTCACGGAGGAGCGTTCAATGGTTTCCGAAAAAAAGACTTCTACTCGTTTTGCTAGATTATATGGCAATACTCTTGTTTGATGTCGTACTTCTATTGTTTCATTTCTTCCAACAGCTGGAGCTAACCGTCAGTGTAGGTCGATTTGGCAATATCTTCCCTTCTAACTATAGTTATTTAGTACACATACATATATATTTATGAAGGTTCGCACGTAATCAGAGTCATTTTTGGAACCACAAAGTACTTCCGTGTAGGATACTGCAACGGTTTGTTTTCGCCGTTTAAAAGTGTCGGCCAAGAAAACTGCTTCTAAAAATATTCAAGTTAAAACGAATAAAACCGTTCACGTGGCTAGCATATGAAAGTCGAGTATAAGATTTCGTACCCAGCCACAGAGGTACTCACAGTTGGTAGATGTTGAGCTGACACGAGTAGTCCTCACACCTAGAGTAGTGATGACCAGATACATATATATCGGCTGCTTGACGACAGTGAAACAAATCCGTGCGGTCCAATATCAGACATGGGTGATTAAACGCTTAAAACTTTATGATAGTCCGCCCGCATTGTATAGCAACTCTGCCAAGCGCGAAATCTCAATTCATTCAAGTGAGCGAGAAAAATTACCCCACGCTCAATGAAAGGAAAAAATTGGCGACGCCCACCGACAAGTTTTTGATCTCAATAGGGACGAGACGAGGGATGGATTTCGATCAAAGTCTGTGTTCTCCCATTTCTTATGAGTTTAGCTTCACTGCGATAGCTGCGAATGACGAGAAAAAATATGCCCGAGACAACTCGTCCACGAAATTATCAGTGTGAAATTTTCTCTACGTTGAACAGAAAAACTGGAAAACGATCCTGAGGTTGCACTGCGCTTTTAGGTAAGGCCCACAGTGTTTGTTTTTGGAAAAATCAACTACCAACGATTTAAGAAACCCTTCATCAATGTGCGCCACTGGTGAACAATTTTTCCCAACTTGTCGAAGTGCAAGGGCGGGTCCAAGCTGCAGCTACGAGCGACGCGGAGCAGTGTTTATCATCCGAATAGACCTATGGTCGACACTAATCGCGATGTCGGTTGTGGCTCCAATTGTCGGTGCCCAAGACGCTGCGCAAGCTCGGCGCACGTAACCTATCCTTCGTGCACCGAGTTAGAGCCAACGTATGGTGCACCGACAAGAAGGAACCGACACTGCAATCCATGCCGTCTATACATTGTCGCGATCGCGCGTCGCTAGAAGTTTGAATCCGACCCAATGTATGAAAAGCGTAGTAGTATTGTTCACCCGTCTGAGGTAATGAAATGCGGATTTGACATAGCATTACTCAACGATAACCCACATGATAGTAGTATGATGGTTGAGCGCTTTTTTCGCAATCGGGTAAATTGGGTAACGATTTAACCCCGGCAGGAGGCAATACGGAGATTTCATCTCCGAATGTTTGCACAGTGTTCGGTTCAACGACCTCTGTGAGTCACAAACCAGTCAGCCAGGTGAAATCAGCCCTCCATAACGAGTGCGTAACATCGATCGCACTCGCACCAACCAGTTTTTTGAAGCACCGAATTTTTGTTATTATCGATTTTGTTACAATAACTCGCAAACACATCATTCGCAGTCATATTGTGTGATTTTCAAGAACACTGGGACTCACAGCAGTGTTCCTACCACTGATGGGGGGGGGGCAAAGGAAATTTCGCACCCACGTCAAAATTCCGCCCACATCTGTGATTTTCATAAATTCTAACGTGCATGCAAAACATTACCCGAATTTCGTCAAGTGACCGGAACTCCAGGGATTGGTTATCTCGGCCAAAATTCCCCACAAACTGTTACTGGCTTCGATTTTTCCGTGAAACTGGAGGTGGCAAAGAAGTATTCGACCAGCTTAGAGGACAACCAGCAAATGATTTCTGTTAATAAATCTTCCGAAGTGCGACTAGAAATTGAGGGGCAGAGCTTGCAAGCGAATGTTACATGAAATGAAAGGGAGATCGTCCGACACAATAGCTCTTTCCGCCCTTTCCAAGGTGTTTGTGGTGACTTCAGCTAAAATTCACTACACATCGATCGAGGAGATGTGGTCTGTGTGCGTGAGTGAGAAATGATTAAAGGGCAAGTGTGTGACAGAAAGGGCTCCAGCCTACGTCAGGCACGCATAATTGTCCCATGGTCGGCTCTCGTCAACAGCCCGTCTGTGTTCCGCGTCAGAAACCCCAAAGTTCACAGCGTGCCTTGTCCCGCCCTACGTCGCGGGTGACACTACGCGAAAACAGCCTGCCGTTCTATGCTCACGTGCCGGCCTGGTCTCCCTGACACCCCACGACGCTTCGCAGAGTCACTTTCTTCGTCTAGTTCTCTTCAAGTAACTGCTACAGATGATTATATGTCTTATGTTATTCTTAGCTTGTATGAGCCTTTTTCTTAAAGGCACAGTACACCCTCATACATAAATTTTGAGATTTTCATGTAATTCTGTAGAAGGCCTCTTCTTTATAACACACGCCGAGTTCAAAATCTCAATTCTTGCAAATAATCGAGACATAGGCAATAACCACGGGCCCGACCCCTCAAACACTACCACAGGCCGAGCCCTTTTTCTTGATTTTCGATCCCAATACCAGTTAGAGGGAAGGACAGATTTCAACCTCGTCTACGATTTTCGTTTCCTTTTCTATCTCTCTCGTCATTCTGGTTCACTCGCGCGCAGCGATTGTGAAAAGTACAGGTCCAAGGCAACTCGTCCCCTGAAATTTCTCCCTTGAAACGAAAGCGATTTCCACGGAATCATAAGTCCATTGGTAGCGGGTTTTGAACAATTCTAAAGATACCACTTCGCGCGCACCACCGTTGTGATCAGGGACCGATTCTCTACAAGATGAGTGTAGAGTTATACCACATTCAGTGTGCATGCTGTGTTGTATTGCTGTCTGTGATAGCAGATTGTACCCGATCAAGGGTGTGCTTTTAAAGGTTTACCGATTTACCGGTATTTTTCACAAAAACATTCATTTGGCTAGACTTGGTAATACATATTTTGTAACCATCGTGGCATGGTTAGTGGCACCGTAAACCTGTTGTGATCATGTCCGCTCTACATTTTATCTCATTTTTCCTCTCATTTTTAGCCGAATTTAGGACTTCTTGAGCTGACTTTTGCTTTCCTGAGGTTTTCTAGTGTAGTAGGTTTGCGGAGCCAAGAACAAGCTTTACAGGAGATCAGCGGAGCGGAAAGCCTGCCGGGTCAGTGCCTCAAAACTGCCGGGCCTTAGACTGATAGGCTAGGCGATACGTTTGGCTCGCGGGAGGTTTACAGCAAATTTTAGAGAAGGACATCGCACGCTGACCATGGAAAACTTCTGTTAATCAGCCTAGCGGACCTGTCTATCAGAGAAATAAATGTCAAACGAGAATAATCGGAACAATTGAGCTACGATTTTGAGCGAGCAGACAGGTCATCCTTATTGCTATGAGCCGCATATACCGATGGACTATTTATATCGCTCCAGTGTATTTCGAGCTCATGAGCATTTAATAATCCTGACGGGGAAACAGAAGTATTGGTATCAAGATATGTATCCCGCCCATCTTCGAGTTGCATACTGGCCAGCTATCAGCGTTCAGAGACACTAAGTACTTTCGCTATTAAATGAGTACTTCGCACCGGTTTCTGGCCACCGTAATGCACCGAAAACATTGTTGTCTGTCCAAGTACCCCGTAACAGGAAGTATCACGAGTATTTACCACCTGCCTACCTTTGTATGTAACAAGAACTTCAAAAACCATCGATTAGTCGATGTGAAACCTCGTGCGTCCGTCATGAGGTGTGCGCCTTCCCATCGATCTTCTGGGTTGCTATTCATTCATCTAGTCGAATTACTTTGTCCATGTGAATGTGCTTCCGATTCCACGGACAGCCTAACCGCCCTTGGCCATTTCCGCCCTCTCCGTTTTCGTTTCTTTTAATCTCTTTTTTTATTCATCGAGCCTCCGACAGCGAAATTATGCTCGCCCGCCGAATCCAGGGGACGAAATCGACCTATGGTTCAGAAAACCACTAACAGCACAAAATCATAGCTGGCTAATCTAGTGGCTAGTATACCTCAGCAACTCGAAATTTTGATATTTCGAATATCCGAGTTTTCGACTAACTCGATTTTTAAGATTTTCGAATGATCGGGTTTTCGACGCACTTGATGTCGGCTGTTTTACACGGACTGTTTTTTTTTCTTCGAGTCTTTGGTTAAAGTAAATTCAGGAATAAAAAATGCCTTCTCAGCACAGAAGGCCGAGTGAAAACAACTAAGTTTTTCACGTCGACTAGAATTCTCCATCGACTAAAACAAAATTTCATTCTTACAATTAGAGAGAAACTTTCAAAGTGCAAGCGTTCAAGTTTGCGAGAGATTTTTGAAGCATTCTCTTGCCATAAAAAACATTTCAACTGAACAGTTACTCCAACTCTTGCTTGAGATCAGGTAACGTTTCACACTTGCTCATCCCATCCTAGGGCAAGCCCAGACGATTGGGTCTTCTTTTGTGTATGAAAAGCGAAATACCAGGTTGTTCAATAAGTTTGTCGTTCGATAAGAAAAACACAATTTGATGGTTCAAGATACATTTTATTATTCAGCATAATCTCCCCGAACATTGATACACTTAAAAAAAAAACCAATTTTTTTTGAATCCAAAAAAAATCCAAGTCTCATTCATAGCGATGAATCGACGCACAAAATCCACTTTATCCTTTTTAAAACCCTCCAAATGTTGCTGAGAAAGTGGCATTCAAATGTGTTTTTGTTCCATAGATAATCAATATAGGTACTGTGTTTCTCTGGGCCAAATTCCGGTCTGTAATTGCGTCTCGACACGCTTTGCGGCCGCACGCGCTCGAGTCAATCGAGTTTCCAGTGCCAAAGCCTACTCGATGTGGCTCTCCTATACAGTTTTCTCCAATTTGTTTGGTTTCCTGTTCCCAGAACTCACCTAAAGTCAACAAATCGGCGGCTGCGGCACTGGAAACTCTTTCGACTCGAAAGCGCGCGGCCGCAAAGCGTGTCGAGACGCAATTGCAGACCGGATTTTGGCCCAGAGAAGCACAGTAATTAATTGATAATATAGTTTATAGAATATGAATATTAATAGAATATAATAAATAATTAATAATATAATTTATAGAATATATGGGGGTGTGTATACAAGTCTGTTGGTACCTGCTGGTTGGTGCCCCTGCTTCTACTGAACCCAGCAGACGTTTGAGTGTACACAGGGAACGTTCGAGCGATATAGCGTGCACAACTATATCGCGAAAGTATCCCATATATTGCATAACGGTGCTGCCGTCCGGCACACTAAGGCCTCTGGTTCATAACACCTTAGGATCCGTACCTAAGGAGTCATGGAGTCTTTGGCCACAAGCCACAATTTCGCCAACCTGAACTGTTGATCGCTGTCGAGTGATATCCAACAAACTGCGCTATCCAGACTTCTGAGCTATTTCCATGCACCGTTTGCTGCTTTGCAGGAAACCCGCCTCAAGGATAGGCCCGTCATCAGCGTCGGAGAGTACACCATCTACTGCGGTAACGCTGACGATAGGAGAGTGGGAGGCTGTGCATTAGCTGTAAGGAAGGATTTCAATGGTATGGTCAAGGAGTTTGGCTCAACGTCGTGCCGGAATGCATTCGTACGACTGCGGGATCTCAAAGGATTCAACCTATTGATAGTGAGTGCTCACGCGCCCACTGAAACCGCAGAGTACAATTCGAAGGATGCATTTTATGAGGAACTCAATACGTTGCTGGCCAGGATACCTTGTCAACATGCTGTTGTCGTGGGGACTGACGCAAATGCGAAGATGGGACTTGATCAGGAATCCAAAGTACTCGGTAAATGATTCTACCCAGTGGAGCAAACATCGGACAATGGCTACCGCCTTGTCGACTTTTGTGAACGCAGTGGTCTGATTATTGCATCGACATTCAAGAGGAATCATCGCCGCCACCAGCTTACGTGGCAGGGACCAACCCAGCTATCTCCAGAAGTGCAGCGGGAGCGGAAGATGACAACTTTGAAACTACAGCTCGACTATGTTCTGACGGGGATTATTCCACTATCGAACATTCGAAGATCTAGAGCTGTGTGGGATGTCGCATTCGATTCGGATCACAGTCCAGTTCTGTTGAACTTCACTGCGAGGATTCATAAGAGGAAGCGAGGGGCTCAGCCTCTCCAGAGGATTGACATGACAAGTCTCAGAGATGAGGAATGCAGAAGGAAATTTAGCTTCCTGGCAAAAGTAGCGATTTGGCAATGGTGAAAAAAGCTTCAAAAATATCTTGAAATATCTTAAAAAATGATTTGGCGTAAAATGGCCTGGAAATATAAAAAAGCTAGGAAATGAAGTGAAATAACCAAAAATGCGATTTGGTGGTCGATCATTTCAAAAGCTTCTCTGTTAAACTTATCAAAACGAAATCAAGCACGATTTGGAATGGAGTTCGCCTAGTTTGACCTTGCTGATTCCCTTATTACAGCTTTCAAAAATGGCTTACTGTTGCGCGCTTGATTTCGTTTTGATAAGTTTAACAAAGAAGTTTTTGAAATGATCGACCACCAAATCGCATTTGTGGTTATTTCACTTCATTTCCTAGCTTTTTTATATTTCCAGGCCATTTTACGCCAAATCATTTTTTAAGATATTTCAAGATAATTTTGAAGCTTTTTTCACCATTGCCAAATCGCTACTTTTGCCAGGAAGCTAAATTTTCAGAAATTTCACATATTTTTCCCGAAGGTTCCCTTTCTAACTTCAATTTTGCTCAACGATTTCCATTTTGGAATGATGAAACATCTAACAGACGACATTGTCTTATGAGTACAACTTTTAAAACTTATGACCAAAACAGTGAAAAATACCACTCAATGCCGCATTTTGTGCATTATGTGAGAACTCAATATTATCGATAATTGAAGAAAATCTAGTTTAATACTTGATCTTGCATGATGAGAACAATTTCCCAGACAAGTGACTTAGAGCCATCAACAATCAAAAATCATTGCGGCATTTTGTGCAACAGGCGAAAAAATCAATATTATTGATTGGTATTGATCGATAATGACTGACTGATGAGCAATATTCTCCAACCAAAAAAACGAATCCCATCAGCAATCACCACTCCTAGCCGGGTTTCTATTGCTAATTGTGAGTGCTCATGGTGAATGTATAGATGTATATAGGGAACTACCCATTTTTATTAGCATTTTTGAAGCAAATTTTCAAAAATCCTTTAATGTTATACAGAATAAAGCTGTGTGGAAGGTTAGTAAACATATCCGTAAAATCAGCAGAATAAACTTGAACCCCATTGGTACTCAATCCAAAATAATTCAGCTGCTATGCTTCTTCTTCTTCTTCTTTGCAGCCACTGAGAGGGGTTTCGTCACAAGTTGAGAAACTGGGCGACCAGCATTGGGTTCGTCCACAAGTCTATTGTAGTGAGCGTTGTTGGCTTCTTCGGACAATCAAATAGGTGTTTAGTGTCGTGGCCTTGGTTTCCACAGTCCGGGCACACGTCAGGCTGGCTATTGTCGATCCTGTGCAGGTAAGACATAAGCAATGGAGAATGTCCGCAGCGCAACGAAGCGAGGATACACCTGGCGCGCCTACCGAGCTCGGACTCGGTATCACATACCCTGGGCGGCACATCACCGAGAATAGGGTTGACGGCCGCTTTGGCGAGATGATCCTTCACAAACCGGGTGTGCTCCGCGCGTAAGAGACGAAGCTGTTCTTGATTCGAGTCGGTCCATCTCTGTATATTCACTTTGTTCGGAGCATCGGCAAACGGCACTCTGATCGATCTCTCTCTCACGGGATTTAATAGTCTTCTCGACGGATGATTAGGTTGCTTAAGGACATTAATAAACATCTGCTGAGCCTGGAGCTGACAATGCTCTTTCACTGGCAAGATATGGGCCTCGGCGTGAAGGTGCTCAATCGGTGAGCTTTTTGCACACCCAGTGGCTATTCGTAGTGCAGCATTCTGAATTCGCTGCATCTTAGTCCAGGAACTGTCCGACACGATGTGCTGCCAGACAGGTGCACCATACTCCAATGCAGGCAGCAGAATAGCTCGATATGTCGTCAAGATTGTCTCTCTGCTGCTACCCCAGGACGTTCCTCCTAGAGCTCTCAACACATTAAGCTTTGCCTTGATAATTGCCTGCTTCTGTTCAGCATTTTTGTGAAACTTCAGCGATGGGTCCAAAACGATGCCCAGCAGTTTGGGGTATTTCGCTGTAGGCAAGAGGTCACCATCCCACCTGACAACAGGTTGGGCGCTGTGTTCCTTTGGGTCAGATGTGAATACCGAAACAGAAGACTTCGCCGCGGAAACTGTGAGCATCATACTATCGAGAAAGTTTTTAAGCTCGACGAGATAGTCGCTGATCTTGTTTGCGGCTACCTGTATGTCACGATTACGGCACATGATGGTGATATCGTCGGCATACGCAACAATTTTTATATCTTCAGGAGGCTCAGGTAGGTCTTCAATATACAGGCTGAAGAGGGCAGGTGACAAAACTCCACCCTGCGGCACACCGGCTGCTACAGGTATACTATCAGAGACGTGATTCTGGAATAGCACTTTGGCCCGACGACTTTTCGTAAACGCTGCTATCCAACGCTTCTGCCACGTTTGCAGCGAGAACTTCAATAGTTTCTCGGACAAAAGTCCTAGGTTAACAGAATCAAATGCTTTGGTTAGATCGAGGGCAACGGCCACTGTTCTAAGAGGCTTTCTGAAATTGAACCCATCGACCGCATAGCTGACAATCTCCAGAAGGGCAGTGGTGGTGGAGTGAAGCTTTCTAAACCCATGTTGATGTTGCTGTGCCTCATTCTGCTCTGCCAGGTCCCTTACGATTAGCTTTTCGGCTACTTTCGCGATCGGTGATAACAGGCTAATAGGGCGATAGCCCTTCGCCGTGCTTTGCGATTTGCCTGGCTTAGGCAGGGGTATCACATTGGCGGTCTTCCATGCTTGGGGTAGAGTGCAAGTTCGGAAAGAAGTGTTTATGATATCTGCGATCATCGGTAGAAGTTCCGTGGGAAGCTTCTTCAAGATGGCTGCTGAGATACCATCAGGTCCGAAAGCCTTCGAGTTCCGCATTTCCTTGATAGCCTTCTCCACTTGAGCAGGAGTAAAGGCCTCAGTGGCGTTCATCAGCGGCAGACGACTTAGTTCTCTTACCGTGACTCTGTTTTGTACGCCACGCTTGGTACGTGTGATGAAGAAATTTTTGCCAAGAGCATATGCGGCAGCCTTTTCTGATTTGAAGACGCTGTTATCGAACTCTATGGTAGAGTTCGAGGAGGGTGCGCACTTTCCAGATATCTTCCTCAATACTTTCCACGCAGTTGTTCCGTCGGTTTTAAAATTCAACCTTTCAGTGAACTTCTCCCAACTGTCTTTCTTGTGCTTGTCCAGATCCTTTCTTATCTCTTCATCCAGCTTGGCCACCTCAGGGTCCAAATGATTCTCAGCTCTCTTTTCATCTCTTGTCCTGATCTTCTGTAGAATCTCCCTGGTGACATTAGGGTGGAAACTTTTCACACGTCCTTCAGGTATGGCCGCTTTTGTAGCCTTCCGGATGGCGTCAGATATGTGACGCTCTTTCTGGTGCACATCGCCATTCCATGGATATTCAGCTGCCTGGCGGAGCGCAACCTCTCTGAGCAGGACCCAGTCAGCAAAGCCTAAATTGAGATAAGAACGTTGACGAATACCAGTATAAGGGGCAAGAGAGTTTGAGAGATCAATATGGAGAAAGACGGGAATGTGGTCGCTGGAAAGAGTTGTGGAAGTGGACCATGTGCAAGCATTAGAAAGATTGGATGAAACGAGGGAGATGTCCGGGCTAGAAGGTCGGCCGTAGGAAGGGAGACGAGTAGGCTGATCATCGTTGAGGATAACCAGATCACACTCCTCAGCCTATTTCTCGACGTCTTCCCCTCTGGCGTCTTACTCAAGCGCAGAACAGAACGTGTGAGCATTGAAGTCACCTGCAAAGACAGCTGTTGGGGAGAGAGAGCAGTCATGCAACTGCTGAAGAAGAGGTATGGGGTTGTAGGTTGGGGGACAAGAAGTGGTAGGAGGGATATAAATATTAAATAGAGATAGTGGAGTTTTAAGAGGGAGGTGAATGGGAACGCACTCGAGAGTACCGTCCTTAGGAACACTTGGAATTAGATGAGAAGGTAAGTTAGGAAGCACAAACGTAGAAACTCCGCCTCCAAGAGCTGTCCTCGGGATGTGATAGGCAGTGTAGCCTGGAATGTTTGGTTGGGGATAAGTGGTAGAGGGAGAGAGTTTGGTTTCTTGAACCATAATAACATCCGGATGATGAGTACGTGCGAAGAGTGAGAGTTCAGACAATTTGGTGCGAAGACCGTTAAGATTTATATGTACAATAGAGAGGGGGCGGTTGGTGAATGAGGAATCAGAGTTGCTGGGGGCGGAGCACAGAACACAACGGAAGGATGAGTTGTGATGCCTCACAGAACTAAGACCTGAACAGGAGAAGTGCACCCACCTTTGGCATCCAAAGCATTGGACGCTTGTTCCATTCCAGTTGACTTTCTTGCTGCAGGTGGCACATTGATACTTCTGCACAGGTCCAGGATTCCTCTCGACGCCAGCCCTTTGTAGTAGAATCTTCAGGAGAGCTGGGGCCAGCCAGCGACTCTCCCATGACGAAAACCCTCTCGGTGGAAGGAGTGATGTCTGTTTGCACGAAGGTGATGTTGTTTCCTCCACACTGCCACGGCACGAACGTACGACATCTCGGAGCTGCTATGCTAATGTTGGAGATAGACCAATAAGTCTTGAGTCCACCCTTCCTTTGGTATTCCACATTGGTATAATTAATGAAATGTGTCTTGAGAAACGATAAAATTCTTTGCTGTTCTACTGCTAATGGCTTCATGCTGCTGTTTCTTGCTCCCGTAGGAAATCGGAATTTTATGGGATCCTTATGTAACTTAGGTAAAGCGTAGATGATGGGTAAGTCACAGTCTATATCAAAATTAAGTCCGGCCTTGATATTGAAAAACTTATGCTTTAAAATGGTTGATTGTCTGTTGGCATTTTTAATCAGCTTATACACTGCGTTTCATAACTATAGGTCCACCTATGAATTCCGTAATTTTGTGTTTCGCTCCAACTCAGATGTTCTGCAGTGGTCACCTATGAAATCAGCGTGCTCGAAAACCTCTATCAAAAACCGAAGACGCGAATTCAGATTTGGTACAAATTTCAAGAGCTCGAAGATTGAAAAACACCCGTTTCAAAACTATAGGTTCACTAAATGAAATCAAAGTTTTATCACGACAACCAACAATAATCAACGATCTAGTAGCTTGTCTGTCCTCCTTGATTCGAAATGACTTCAACTAATCTCTTCGGCATGCTCTGGACCAGATTTTTGATCACGGTGGGTTCCACTGACACCCAGGCGTTGGCGATCGACACCTTCAGCTCGTCAATTGTGGCGTACTGCTTAGCGTCACGGTAAATCTTGTGCACAATGATGACCCAAAGGTTCTCCATAGGATTGAGGTCAGGTGAACACGCAGGCCAACCGAGAACCTCTATTTTGCTCCTTGCAAGCCATGCTGACGTCGACCGACTAGCATGGATAGCAGCGTTGTCGTGCATAAAAGTGAAGGCCTGGCGTCGATGCCGTCGGATAAACGGCAGAAGACGATCCTCTAGAACCTTCTGGTAGTCCTTGGAGTCCATACGACACGAAACTAAT
The DNA here is from genome assembly GCA_029168955.1 of Aplectana chamaeleonis. Lineage (NCBI taxonomy): Eukaryota > Metazoa > Nematoda > Chromadorea > Rhabditida > Cosmocercidae > Aplectana > Aplectana chamaeleonis. The sequence continues at coordinate 121,533 of JAPDOI010001223.1, forward strand.
ACAAGCTCGAGTTGACCAGATTCGCAGAAAGCACCCCAAATCATGAGCGATCCACCGCCGAAGTTGCGTCGGGAGAAGACACGCGGTGGCTTCCGTAGATCACGCCAGTAGCCTCTTCCACCATCCGGTCCGTCCAGATTGAACTCATTTTCGTCGCTCCAGATCACCTAAAGCGTTTGGAATAATTGGGGCCACGGAGCAGCGTTTGAGCGAAATTGCCTTACGTTTGACCAATCCCTTGTGATGTTTTGGGTAGCAAACTGGAGGCGGGTCGCCTTGTGTCGTTCCGTCAGTCTTGGCACACGCTTCATTAATTCTCTTCTGAGGTTCTCTTGCCCTCCAAACCGTACTTTTGCTCGTCGAAAGCGAAAGTTCTCTGCGCAAGCGGTTGAGACTCATCGTCGAGTTCGATAGAAGGCGTCCGATTCTTCATTCATCATGCTCCGAAAGCAGCCTCGGACGCCCTCCAGAGTTCGTCTTTCGATATCGCTCAGGATCCCGTACGTAGTTGTTGACACAATTGTGCGATCGTCCAAGATGCTCCGCAATCCTCCGTCTCGACCATCCAGCCACGTTGAGCGCTTCCGTTTGAGATTGTTCATCCGACGACAGGCGATTTCCACGAGGCATAAGAAGCACGACGTTGAGGGAGTCAGTATGTAGCCCCAGTTTTCCAGTCTCATTTGTACTAGCAGTGAAACGGAAATTTTCCTTCGATGGACCTATAGTTTTGAAACGGTCACAACTCTGTCTATCATTCATGGAAACCTAATAAAAAATCATGGATAAGCAGGAGGGTTTTTATCGGGGTTTTAAAAGGTGAAGATTCCGATGGTACCGCCCACAGACCACCAAAATGTACGGCAAGTCCGGAAGTTCGAAATTCATAGGTGGACCTATAGTTATGAAACGCAGTGTATGTGTCATTCTGGTCTTGGTCTCTTTCAAAATTGCCATTTATGATATCAATTCCCAGTTCTTTCATAAGAGTTATCTTCTTCTTCTTCTGCAGCCACAGAGAGGGTCCTGTCATAGACTGAGGAACTGAGCCACAAGCGTCGGATTCGTCCACAGATCTACTGTTGTTAACGATGTCGGTCTCATCGGGCAGTTGAAAAGGTGCGCAGTAGTATGCCCTTTATTACCACAATCCGGGCACTCGTCAGGTCTGCTGCTATCGATCTTATGTAAATAAGACATAAGCATGGGGAGTGCCCTGCAGCGCAACGAGGCAGCAGGGTGCACCTGGCACGTTTACCGAGTTCCATCTCGGTTTCGCTGACCTCAGGCGGCACGACTCCGAGAATGGAGTTTACGGCGGTCTTGCATAAGTGATCCTTTTGACGAATTGGGTATGCTCAGCACGTAAGAGACGGAGGCGTTCTTGTTGTGCGTTAGTCCATCTCTGTATATTGATTTTCGTGGGAGCATCAGCAAACGGCTTTCTTATACCTCTCTCTCTCACGGGGGTCTAATACTCTTCGCGACGGATGATTTGGCTGCTTCAGAATGTTTATGTACAGCTGTTGTGCGTGGAGTTGGCAGTGGTCCTTAACTGGCAGGATGCGAGCTTCGGCATGTAGGTGCTCTATTGGAGAGCTTTTAGAACAGCCTGTTGCGATTCGCAATGCTCCATTTTGGATGCGCTGCAGCTTGGACCAGGATGTGTCCGACACGATATGCTGCCAGACTGGTGCAGCATACTCCAGGGCGGGCTGTACGATGGCCTTGTACGTGGTCAGGATCGTTTCTTTACTGCACCCCCAGGACGTTCCGCCGAGAGCACGTAGGACGTTAAGTCTTGTTTTCACTGCAGCTTCCTTCTGCTCAGTGTTCTTATGAAACCTCAGCGAAGGGTCCAACACGAGTCCGAGCAGCTTAGGGAATCGGGCGGCCGGCAGGCGAGTTTCGTCCCATTTCACCATGGGATGAGCACTGTGCTCCGCAGGAACAGTGGAAAAGACTGTGACGGATGATTTAGCGGCAGAGACCGTAAGCATCTTGCTATCGAGAAAACATTTCAACTCGATCAAGTAGTCATTGATCTTACTGGCAGCTACATTTATGTCGCGATCCCGGCATAGTATAGTAATATCATCCGCATATGCAACGACCTTGATGTCTTGGGATGGAACGGGTAGATCTTCAATATACAGACTAAAAAGAGCAGGCGATAAAACTCCTCCTTGAGGTACGCCGGCGGCGCTGCCGAGATGTCGTACGTTCGTGCCGTGGCAGTGTGGAGGAAAGAAGACCACCTCCGTGCAAACCGACGTCAATCCCTCCGCGGAGAGGGTTTTTGTCATGGGAGGGGTGCTGGCTGGCCGCAGCTCTCCTGAAGATCTTACTGCAAAGAGCCGGCGTCGAGAGGAACCCAGGACCCGCGAAGAAGAAGTACCCATGTGCCACATGCGACAGAGATGTCAATTGGTATGGAACCAGCGTCCAATGTTTTGGATGCGAAAGGTGGGTGCACTTCTCTTGTTCGGGTCTCAGCTCTGTGAGGCACCACGATTCTTCCTTTCGTTGTATTGTGTGCTCCGCCTCCAGTAACTCAAATTCCTCATCTACCAACCGCCCTCTCTCTATTGTACATATCAATAAGAGTTATGATATAATATTTTATACAAATAATCCCGTAATTATTGCTAGCTTTGTCTAAAGGGCAGAAAATGAAGTGTTTCTGGCATTCTTTAATTCTCTTATAAGGTATCAGGCTATTAGACTGCCTACTGAAGGAAGTCCCTTGTACCATAGTATTGGTTTCAGCCTTTTTCTGAACTGTTTTTTGAAACGCAAGTTATTCATCTTCATTACATCTAACTTATACTTATTTTTATATAGTTGATGAATTTCATTGTAGCTTCGAAATAAGTTTGTATTATTTCACTCCTGTTATTCATCTTTTGTTGTTTAAGTTCTTGGCGTGCACCTCGGTCGACTCAGAATGGGATCAATATTGGGCCACTTGGATGAGCGCTAGAAGTCCTCTGTAGGAGGTATGCTAGCGTCGTTATAGAGTCGGAGGTGCGAGCGCAGATAATTAGGTGCGAGCAAAGCTAATGACGGGCTCCCTAATAAAAATCGTACAAACATCCTGGAGGCCGGCTGGCGCAGCGCATGCGACGCAAATCTGCGGCGCGCGCGTCTAATGCGATTGGAGCACGATAATACACTCAACCGAAATCCTGTCCAGGCGAGAGAATGTGATATACAGGGGAAGCGAGGCCTAGCTCTTCTCAATACCCTACCGATAAACCTTGAGAAAGAAAAATTGTGGTGCGCGCGAAGCGCGCACCTGATTTGGAAAAGGATTGCTTCTGCGCACACCCCTCGTTACAGAATCTCGGTTTGGAAGATAGTTCCGAACTTGGCATTCTCACAAAATGTAGAGCAGTAAAGGTTCTTAACACTGCCCAAGTTTCAGAAAAATCTGCTTTGTGGTTCTCGAGATATTGAAAAATTAGTGAATTTTAAAATGTGTGTCTGTGTTTCTCAGTATATGTGTGTGAGTCCGGTGAAACTTTTGAATGATAAGAAACATGGTTGGCCAATTGAGAGAAATGGAGTGGTATTGTGATAAGAGTGAATTGATTGCAAGCGTTAAGCCTCTTTCATAGTTTGCCTGCGGACGTCGGCCGACTCGTTATCAAATTTGATGAGTCAAGATTGATAAGATGGATAGGATAGGGTAGATAGATATTAAGCATTCGATAACGAGTCGTCCGACGTCGGTCGGGCAAGTGTGAAAGAGGCTTTAAGCCTCTTTCACACTTGCCCGACCGTCCATCAGGAACCGTATGCACACCGTTTATTGTGCGGGGTCCGACTGGAAGTGTGCCATGCGCAAAGGAACGTGCGCGGTACCCAACTAGAAGTGTGCCAAACGCCACAAAACGTGTGTGGGATCCGATTGAAAGTGCGCCAAGCGCCAGGAAACGTGCGCGGGACCCGAAGGAAAATGCGCAAAGCGCAGGGGAGAGAGTGCGAGACCCAACCAAGAGTGCGCCAAGCGCCGGGGAACGTGTGCGGTACTTGACTGAAGAGGCACCAGGCGCCCGTAAAAGTGTGCGGGACCCAACTGTGAGTGCGCCAAGCGCCGGCGAACGTGCGCGGAACCCAACTGAAATTGCGCCGAGCGCCGGGGAAAATGTGCGGTGCCCAACTGGAAGTGTGCCAAACCCCACAGAACGTGTGTGGGACCTGACTGGAAGTGCGCCAAGCGACGTGGAACGTGTGCGGGACCCAACTGGGAGTGCGCCAAGCGCCGGGGAAAGTGTGTGGGGCTCGACTGAAAAAGCGCCAGCACCGGGGAAAGAGGGCGGGACCCAACTGGGAGTACGCCAAGCGTTACGGATCGTGTGTTTGACCCAAGTGGGAGGACCGGTAAAGGAGTTAAAATCGAAAACGCGGTTGCCATTGATCCGTTCATCTAGAGACGATTATAAATTGCCGCCGGCACAAAGTTCTCACGGTAAACAAAATTGATGATAACCAGTTGATAAAGGGTAGTGTCGCGACGGCAACCGGCCCCCTCCTGAGTCTGCTTAATCCATCCTGCAGCATCGGTTGTCACAGGAGGAGAACCAGCCGCAAGCCCGAACTTGAACGCAACAGAGGACTTACTCGGCGCCCCTAGCTTAATAAAGGCAGTGTTCACGATGATTTTCGTCCCCGTGTTTCTCCCTTCAAACGATGCGTTGGCCTCCATGTGTTACCAAAATTACGAAGAGACCGCGAGAAAAGCATTAAAACGTCGCATTTCAGTGACATTATTCTATGACATAGACCAGTTGTCCGGTTGGATGAACATGTTCATGGTGGCTGTCACCGGTGAAAAATCGGGTCAATCGAAAATAGAAGATTATTTTATGCAAAGCAGTTTTAAGTTAGGGCCCTAAGGAAAGAACGGAACGATAGAGCATGGAATTGCAAAGGACGTGTCCACAAACGATTTCATTGTCACAACAAACACTTCCTGTGAGAGTAGAGAGGCGGGGTGAGAGTAAAGGATTTCGTGTACTTCTGGTGCGTTTTTCTCAATTTCTACGGCATCTTAGTTCTTCCCGGGGGCCACCTAATCAATATAACGAATAATCTCAAAATTAAAGATCATCGTGAACACTGCCTTTAAGCCTGCCACGCGGAAGAATATGTAGTATTTTACCATGTTTCACATGGGTTAGGCCCTACAGCCTCTGACCACGCCCACATTGGGTTTACGCCTTACCGGCACGCAGAATAACAGATTCACCACCGTACACCAAATTACACAATCCGCTATATACGCGGTCATGATGCAATAGCCCCATGCTACTATTCTCGGGTGAACACCAACGCGTGTGAGTTTAGACATGAGTTTTGTATGCGAAACCCTATCAAAAGCCCTCGAGAAATCTGTATAGATAACGTCGACCTCTTTACCTTCATCCACGTAATTGGTCCATTCATTCAGCGACTGCAACATAGCCGTCACAGTAGACTTTTGCCTCTGGAAACCATGCTGAACATCCGAAATGATTGAATGGTCCTCCAAATGCTTGCACACTCTTACCTTGAGGATTTTCTCGAACAACCTGGTCTGAAGTTTTCGGGATTAGTGTAGGGTGGTTTCTTAGGTATAGGGGTCACAAAAGCAACCCGCCACCTATCCGGAACCTCTGCACGCGTGAAAGACAGGTTGAAAATATGTGTTAATGGGCCTACAATAATGGGTGCTACCTGTTTGATGAATTTTAGAGGAACATGATCAGGGGTGTCAGAGAACGAGTTGGGCCACTTCATAAGAAGATCATGAACTTCTTCTGGGTGAAACCAGACGGAGTCCGTCATGACCGCAAAATCTGGAGTGTCTTCCATAGTATCATCAAAATCATCATCCTTGCAAAATGCTTTTTCAAAAACAGTTGCCAAAATCTCAGACCTCTCTTTGTCGTTAGTGATCATAGACCTTTCACTTTCAATTGGGGTCCTATTCGTGGTCTATCTTTCAACCTTGAGTTCAAAAGCCTAAAAAAAGCATTTTTATTTCCAGATTCAATTACCCTCTTTTCAACATTTTTGTTGCCTCAGATTCAAATGGGCCTCAGATTCGTAATCAGCACCCAAAATAACCCCTAGAACCAAGTTCTAAGCTTAATCCAAGACATTTTTTTGAAGGCCCTAGAAATTGTCATCCGTGTACCCCTTTTCTCTAACCAAAGCTATGAAAATGTCCACTTTTGCAAATCTCTTGTAAATCTCTGTGGCATTTAGCCGATTGTGAGTATGGAATACGGGATCACTGTCCTCCCCATATTAAAGTTGCATGTCGAAACTCCATCTTGCGTTTGCAACCCTACCTTGTTAGTGATGTTTGATTTGATTTCTTACGACGTTTAAGACAGCCGAATGAAACATGAGTACAATGGTAATGGGATTTGAAAGTAAAGTGCTTCTGCAATAGGAAGAGCTGAGACTAGTTTCGCCTGTTAACCTTAGAGAAGTGTGAAATTTAGTGTTCATACCACTTATTGTATTATTTCCACTTCCGAGGCTCGTCAGTAGTGTATTAAGCAGAGCTACATAGGCCTCGTTTCGCCAGTATAAGATTTTGGTGGTGTGTATAATCGTGCTCCAATCGTGTCAGACGCGCGCGCCGCAGATTTGCGTTGCACGCGCTGCGCCAGCCGGCCTCCGGTGGTTAATCGCTTTCTGCACGGAGCACGTGAAGGCCGCATTTTTTGCGACGGGGTCGACTGCGGCGCGGTCGCGGCGCGCCCTTACTGGCGCTTCGCCAGAGCACGGTTTCCGCCCACGTTCCTCATGGTAAAAGGAAGAGTCGTGAAAGAATATTAGCATGTATTCCTTTTTAAACATCAACAACTTGTACAGAGCTGTCATAAATGAAACATCTATTGGTTTCGCTCGTTTCAAGGGAGTCTGCAAACGGTCGCGATGAAATGGGTCAAAGGTTTTTCTCGCGGGAACTAAAAATGCTTTCAAACCGGATGTTTCCAATATATTCCAATATATCTAACCATTCAGAGATAAATTTTTCCAAATGTATCCGTTGAGATCGAGTGCACATACAGTTCAACTCCGCATTGCCGTTCAGTCCGTAAAGTGCGCGCTGATTACGAAAGAGTGCTGCGGCGCGGTCGCGAGTATCCTCAGACACGGATGTGGGATGACCCGGGCGGTGGGATCACCCGGGAACCAAAGGCAAAAAACACCCGGGTGATCCCACATCACTGTCTGAGGATACTCGCAACCGCGCCGCAGCATGCTTTCGTTATCAGCGCGCACTTTGCGGACTGAACGGCAATGCGGAGTTGAACTGTAGGTACATACCTCGTATACATTCCATCCGACGGAGTCGGTTTCGGATATCCGGGTCGGATAATCCGATCGGATAATTATCCGAAATCCGATCCGACGTCAAAGTGGCGATTTCGGATTGATCCGAAATCCGATCAGACGAAAAAACACGATATCCGAATTATCCGATATCCGGAAAAGTGAAAATCGAAGGATCCGATCAGAAAACCGGATAATCGGATAAAAAACGGATAATCGATCGGATAAAAATCGGATTTTTTCGGATAAAAATCGGATAATTATCGGATGAATATCGGATAATTTCGGATGAAAAACGGATAGAATTGCGCCCGCCGTAACAGCCAGCTCCGAACGCGGTCGCGTAGAGGTCGCGCGAATTCGCAGTAGAGCGCGCTATTGACGGTTGCGGAATCGCTGATTAAGCATGTGTGAGGAATGGATTTTGACACTTCACTACATGTATATTGAACAAATGACTTACTTACTTGACTTAATCGGTTGGCTTTCGCCTGACGCGGTCATTCCGCATCTTCACCGAGGTGTGCCGTCCTAGTAGTCAGCCGTGTCCATTTTTCACGGTCTTCAGCCACAATTTGAACACATTCCATCCAGCTGTCACTCTTCCATTCCCTCCGAAACGAAACGTCACGCCTGAACTGTCTTTCGATGCCGAGTGCCTTTAAATCCTCTTTAACCACATCCGTCCAGAACTTTCGCCTACGCCCAGGTGGCCGTTTCCAGACAGGATTTGGAAGCATTTTTAAAGCGTGTTGTACGAGACGATCCTGGCGTTCTTCTTAGTATATGCCCGAGCAGTCGAAGTCGACTTTCCATTGCTGCTTGAGATGGCGTTAGGAGATGCTGGCACCTCCCTCGTGTCAAGCGTTGATGTACTGCGTCGATTTCCTTTGTAAAGGTCTTCGTTATGGCATGCACGCGGCCAGAAATATCCAAGCAAACGCCTAAAAAGCTTCCTCTCCGTGCAATCCAACCTTTCCATCTGCGTTTTCGGTGCTGCCCACGTCTCCGATCCGTACATCATGATAGGGCGAATAGCGGATAGGTAGACGCGCAACTTGACTTCCTTCGCGATGGTGGTAGACCACAAACACTTGGTTAGAGAATTGAATGCAGACGTAGCTTTCGCACATCGTTGTCGAATATCCGCTGCATAACTACCATCGTTCTTCAGCAAACAGCCCAAATAACAGAAATCGTCCACCAGTTCGATACGTTGTCCGTCCACACAAACTCCAGTTGAAGGCTCCTGAGAGACCCACATCTGCTTGCATTTGTCGGGACGAAGACGAAGTCCATAGGCTGCGGCATACTTCGAAACGAGGTTCACAATCCTTTGCAGTTTTGCGTTGTTTTCAGCGAATAACACAATGTCGTCGGCGTACTCCAGGTCGACAAGGGAGCGTCCTGATGGTGTTAGGATCACATCCGCAGGAAACTGTTCTGCAACTCTACGCATGATGTCATCAACGGCGAAGTTGAAAAGAAAAGGTCCTGCAACGGCTCCTTGCCTTACTCCTGTTTTCACCTCGAAAGCTGACGTAAATCCGACAGGTGTACGAACTGCTGCTGTTGTTCCTTTGTTCATGTCCTCGATTAACCGAACATACTTTTTCCGGGACTCCATCTGCTCGCAGAGCATTGAGCAATCGATCACGATGAGGAGAGTCGAACGCGGCTTCAAAGTCCAAAAAGCAAGCTGTAATGGCTTCGGAAAACCGCTGCCACGATTCAATTACTCTTCTCACGACGAACACTTGGTCGATGGTCGATCTTCCAGGTCGAAAACCGGCTTGCTCATCTCTGGTCGTTCCTTCACGATGTTTGATAAGTCGCTCGAGAATGATACGTTCTAAAAACCTTGTACATGACACGAAGTAGAGAGATTCCTCTGTAGTTCTTAGGATCCGTGACGGATAGCTTCTTGTGAAGAGGTACGATGATCGCATGTCTCCACGAATCGGGTATCCTTTCGCTCATCCATATGGCACGGATGGTGTTGGTCATTTCAACGAATCCCAGACGGAGGAAGAGCTTTCAGCATTTCAGCAGTGATGTTGTCATCTCCACCTGCCTTTCCATTCTTCATTTTCCGGACACAATCCAAAACTTCAGACTCAGTCGGCGGTTCCTCACTGACATCGTAATGTGCTCTCTGAACATGCGGGAGCTCAGGTACTGATGGCGCTGGACGATTCAGTAGTGAACTGAAGTAATCCTTCCATATTGGCAGCGTCGCATCACCAACTGCAACTCCATTGGTAGTGTTCAAGACAGGAGAACATCTCTTCATCTTCCCGCTATACTGTCGCAGCAACGTGTAGGCTTTCCTCGGATTCTTCTCCTCCCAAGCCTTCTCGAACTCCTTAGCTCTACACGTCCACTCTCGTTCGCGGTCACTTTTAAGCTGCCGACGCAACTTCCTCCTCAGACGCTTCTCCTCCACGAAGTTTCCTGCAGTTCGGAGAGCACATACTCTGTTGTAGGTAGATGTTGTTTCTTCTGAGACGTAGGCGAACTTCTTCTTAGGCTGTACAACCGGGAGTGCCTCTTTCGAAGCGTCCTGGATGCATTTGACAAAAGAATCCGCGTCGCAAAGTTTCTTCTTAGTCCGTACTCCGATGTGAATAGAAACGCGTTGTCGGAAATTCCTTCTGCACTCTTCATCTCTGAGACTTGTCATGTCAATCCTCTGGAGAGGCTGAGCCCTCGCTTCCCTCTTATGAATCCTCGCAGTGAAGTTCAACAGAACAGGACGGTGATCCGAATCGAATGCGACATCCCACACAGCTCTAGATCTTCGAATGTCCGATACTGGAATATTCCTCGTCAGGACATAGTCAAGCTGTAGTTTCAAAGTTGTCATCTTCCGCTTCCGCTGCTCTTCTGGAGATAGCCGGGTTGGTCCCTGCCACGTAAGCTGATGGCGGCGATGATTCCTCTTGAATGTCGATGCAATAATCAGACCACTGCGTTCACAAAGTCGACAAGGCGGTAGCCATTGTCCGATGTTTGCTCCACTGGGTAGAACCATTTACCGAGTACTTCGGATTCCTGATCAAGTCCCATCTTCGCATTTGCGTCAATCCCCACGACAACAGCATGTTGACAAGGTATCCTGGCCAGCAACGTATTGAGTTCCTCATAAAACGCATCCTTCGAATTGTCTTCGGCGGTTTCAGTGGGCGCATGAGCACTCACTATCCACAGATTGAATCCTCTGTGATCCCGCAGTCGTACGAATGCATTCCGACACGACGTTGAGCCGAACTCCTTGACCATACCATTGAAATCCTTCCTTACTGCTATTGCACAGCCTCCCACTCTCCTATCGTCAGCGTTGCCGCAGTAGATGGTGTACTCTCCGACGCTGATGACGGGTCTATCCTTGAGGCGGGTTTCCTGCAAAGCAGCAAACGGTGCATGGAAATAGCCCAGAAGTCTGGATAGCGCAGTTTTTTGGATATCACTCGACAGCGATCGACAGTTCAGGGTGGCGAAATTGTGGCTTGTGGCCAAAGACTCCATGACTCCCTAGGTACGGATCCTAAGGTGTTATGGACCAGAGGCCTTAGTGTGCCGGACGGCGACACCTTTATGCAATGTGCGGGATACTTTCGCGATATAGTTGTGCACGCTATATCGCTCGAACGTTCCCTGTGTACACTCAAACGTCTGCTGGGTTCAGTAGAAGCAGGGGCACCAACGAGCAGGTACCAACAGACTTGTATACACACCCCCATTGAACAAATACAAATATTTTATAATGAAGGGGACATAATATCACAAAATAACTGCATAACATGTGATAGGGGGTATTTCGTTAAGTGGAGAGGCCTTATTTCGTTTTGCAAGTCCTTAGGCCGCCGTCAGAGATGGTCGATGAACTGAGTCCCACCCGGTCGATACGCACCGAAATAGTGACAGTCGGGTGCAGAAAAATCAACCCACTGAGTCCGAATGCGACCGACTCATTGCAACCGCAATCCACCCAGTCGATACGGGTGTTTCACGTTCGCACACGGGCAGATCCATTGCACCAACTCACACACTCGCTGGGCTCGGTGGCCGGTTGAGGGGAGTTGAACAGGTAGCGTGCCGCTCGAAACGGAAAAAGGGGCGGGGTAAGCCCGAAAACTCCCCAATCATGCCGAAAACTCCGCGTGCAGGTCGAGAGGCAGCACTAGCGATTCAACCTGCCACCTACATCCCGCCAGAGCGTCGATATTCCGAACAATGTCAACCATGACAAGCACAAACACCTCACATCCAAGCGCAGCGTATACATTGTGGGCTGCCATTTCCGCGCTCTACACGAGAGAATGTCAGGGAAAAACAGTGCAGAAACTGCAACACATTGACCCGAAAACTCCGCCACTTATGAGACATTACCACGAAAACTTCGGCAGTTATGAGTCATGCCGAAACCTCCGCTGATCAGACAGATCCGATCAATTTCATTGCAAAAGGGGCGTTTTAACCTGCCACCGACCCCCGCGATTGCTTGAGAAGGTCGGTTTTTCTGCCCCGGACTTAGCCGGACTCGGTCGGTTTTTCGACCAAGTCTGACGGGGGCCTTAGATGCGGGAAAAACTTGCAATTTGCGGTATTAATTCAATTTGTTCAATCTCATGATACATTATTGCCATCAAAAGCCATCCACACTAAGTGTAAAAGGGAAGTGTAAGCGTTTCCAGATTTTATATGATTCTGCGAAATAAGTGTGCTCCTGATGATGGCACACAAATGATTTTGAGCTCTCAGGAAGACAAAAAAGTGTTGTATTTGTAAATTTCACGGACAGGTTTCGGAGGAATGTCTTTTGTTCGGACGCTTTATTAAAACGCGAATCTGTGTTCATAACTCGGGTGACGTTCTGCAGTTGGACTCAGTCACGCTGATGGTTGTTCGGCGGGGTAAAAAGGCTTGTCGGTGCGACGGCGGGAGCAAAAACGGGGAGGAGTCGAATTGTTGGTTGTACCGCAGATAAAGAGAGATTCAATACACGGAGACGGTTATTTGGCGGTGGAAAACGGGTTGACGGTGCAACGGCGGGGACGCGCTCTACCGTGAAATATGTGGCACGTTCCGCAACCCGTAGTTTTGTGTTAAAATTAATTGATGTTGTGTCCTTCATTTATGTTGAAGACAACAGAGGAAGTGTGCAAAAAAGAACTAGCCCTGCTTCGGTTTCGCACTTGTCCCTACCCATTTTCCCGTTTCGTAATCAAACGACTTGAATTCAGGAGGGTAGGGAAACCCTCGGTTGGTGTACTCATGATGCGGCGGCACGGGAAAATGCGCGTGGCTATGTACGATTGCACGGTGGCCCCCCTTGCTGCGACAGCGTTAATTCTGCAGGGATCATATAATTTTCAAGCTCAATGTTTACCCAGAAGGGGAAGTTCGTAACGAATTCGGATTTTTTTCCAAGGTTTCGTTTAACAAGGTAAGGGTCGTAGCCCTACCGAGATTGGTCGCAACGGCCCGCTAAACCATGATTCTGTGGCAGGTCTTTTTGGTCAGTTATGTGCTCTCACCGGTTGCAGGGGAGGGCTAGTTTCTCACCCGTGCGTGCCGCGTCGTTGTTGGCGAGCGTCGCGCGCGACGAGTTGCGCGGCGACGCGACATCCCTGCTTCAGGGTGAAACCAAGTAAACTGACATGTCCAGGGGCATAATTTGCTTTCCTGCGTTCATTTCTCGTCACAGATGATAGCCATTTACTCCTTTAAAGCGCTGAAGACTACTCTAAACGGTGGGGGGGGGGTTTCAGTGTTCGCCGCGAGCGCGACACACACCGGACCGCGACGCGTATGCTCGTGGCTACAGAATGTATTTGCTTGAATACACGGGGTTGAATCCACGCTACTACTAAAAAAATTTTCTTATCCGTTTTTTCATCCGAATTATCCGGTGAATCCGATTTTATCCGATCGGATATCCGATATCCGATCCGATCAAAAATTCTGCTTTCGGATAGGATCCGCTATCCGAAATTCTCGTTTGGGACAGTATCCGATTTATCCGATGAGTCGGTTTTGCGAAATCGGCAATATCCGAAAATCCGATCCGACGCCATTTTGGCCATCGGATGGAATGTATAATACCTCGTAGGTGCAATTGAAGGCATCTTGCAAGGGCTATAGTAGTCTTGGCCTTGTATGCAGTGAAGCTTCTTACTGCTCAGTACCCGTCTGCTGGATCCAAACATCACTTTCGGAGAAATGGTTAAACTTCACACTAAACGAAAGTCTGTAGTAAATATAAACCTCCTCAGACTACCTTTCATAGGATTTAAATAAAGCCTTAATGGCGAGCTGTAATGGAGAGTCCAAAACGTCCCCGAAGAATGTTCGGCGTGTACGTCAAAATTTCGCCCACTCCGTGACTGAAAGCTATGGAAAAAATTGAGAAACGTTCTGCATCTATACCGCAATATCCTCACAACTACAAAAAGCTCCTATCAACATGGTCGAGCAGGACTGGATAGCTTGCTAACGGGGGTGGTAGAAATTTTCGGAAATTTTTTCAAGGGGGATAGTGCATTTTTGGAACGGAAAAAAGAGTGTGTGTTTCTAGAAGAACGAGGTTACAGAAAATCATGAGAAATTCGTTGTACAAACCACAGGAATATAACTTAGTCAAGGTTTTTTTAAGCAGTGATGGAGATCGCTTGCGAAAATTCCCCGAACAAAGTAGAAAATTTAATTCGAAGCATTTTACATGTTAGGAATGTGAAACATTTCAATACAATACCGTTGGGATCGTAGATTTTCCCGAATAAAAAGTTATTATAGTCGGCCGTTAATCCGGCAAGAACCTTGCCAGCGGGGTGCTGGACCCTGCCTTTTAGCTCAAGCCCGACTATTTCGTTATTTTTGAAGTGTATTCGACTTTTTCCTGGCTTACACTACGCTCACGACTAGCAGGACACTTAACGCAAGCAAGGAACAAATTGGTATCCAGCGCTCTTTGAATTCCACAGTGATTAGCCCTTTCATTCAGTTCTCGTTCTGCGATATTGAGATTGTGACGTAATCTGTGCCAAAATTTCATGATTCTTCGTCAGTACAGTTATTGCTACTATACGGCACTGCTTTTCACTGACAAGTACACCGCTATGACTGAAAGTAAGGACGGAAACCGTGCTCTGGGGCCGTATGCACATCTCACCCCGCGCGTCCCCGTCCCCTCGAAGGCCATACATGATTGGTCAATTTCGTCTGATGACCAATCACAGAGTGGCTTCGCGGGGACGGGGACGTGCGGGGAGTGATGTGCATATGGCCCCTGGCGAAGCGCCAGTAGGGGCGCGCCGCGACCGCGCCGCAGTCGACCCCGTCGCAAAAAATGCGGCCTCAGGCCCCGGTCATAGTTGGATGAGCCGACGCCTCCAGCCCGGTCGATACACACAGAATGCATTGAAAATGGGATGCAAAATCACTCGGTGTATCCCCCGCACCCCCAACACCCACCCGGTCGATACGTATGAACAACATGGTGAGGTGAAGCTGAGAAAATCACTCGGTGTATCCCCCGCTCCCCCGCACCCCCGGTCGATACGTATGTTTAAAATGATGGAGTGAGGTTGGAGAAAATCACTCAATGTATCCGACGCGGTCGATATCCATGCAATACGTGGATGAAAATCACCGGGTGGGCGGGTCGAAGATAAAACATTGCGTATCACTAGAAAGCTAACCTTACTGCTACCTCCGTGACTTCACCATACTCGCCTTCACTATTTCTCTGAACAGGTGCAATCCTGTTGGCCACGTAATCATCGTCATATCTAGTTGGATGCATCGAGGTGATTTTCTCAACCTCACTCCATCATTTTAAACATACGTATCGACCGGGGGGTGCGGGGGGTGTTGGGGTGCGAAGGGGGGTGCGGGGGGTGCGAGGGGGGAGCGGGGGGGTGCAGGGGGATGCAGATGCAAATAGCACCAACTATGACCGGGGCCTCACGTGAATCGGGCAATCAGGCCCCGGTCATAGTTGGATGAGCCGACGCCTCCAGCCCGGTCGATACACACAGAATGCATTGGAAATGGGATGCAAAAATCACTCGGTGTATCCCCCCCGCACCCCCCAACACCCCCCCGCACCCCCCCGGTCGATACGTATGAACAACATGGTGAGGTGAAGCTGAGAAAATCACTCGGTGTATCCCCCCCGCACCCCCCAACACCACCCCGGTCGATACGTATGTTTAAAATGATGGAGTGAGGTTGAGAAAATCACTCAATGTATCCGACGCGGTCGATATCCATGCAATACGTGGATGAGAAAATCACCGGGTGGGCGTAAGGTCGAAGATAAAACATTGCGTATCACTAGAAAGCTAACCTTACTGCTACCTCCGTGACTTCACCATACTCGCCTTCACTATTTCTCTGAACAGGTGCAATCCTGTTGGCCGCGTAATCATCGTCATATCTAGTTGGATGCATCGAGTGATTTTCTCAACCTCACTCCATCATTTTAAACATACGTATCGACCGGGGTGGTGTTGGGGGTGCGGGGATGCAGATGCAAATAGCACCAACTATGACCGGGGCCTCAGCTGAGAGCGGGCAGGTCTGTCTCGCCCGCTCTCTCATTCCGCGGTTATGGGCCGGGATCGCACTCTCTCTCATTTCCTTTGTACCATTGAGCGCCCTTCTGACATATTTCCCCATCTAATAGCCCTGCCCTTTACCATGTCCGATTGCTTCATCCATGAGTTCCAGTTCACCATACGCACTCCCTTACCACATCATGCAGGCTACATTGAATTCAAGAACATTCATTCCCTCAGTCCCTTTCCAAGTCACAATAATGGCGTGTTTTCTGCCGGTACGTCATCACCGTGTTGATTGATCGGCCAACTGCGTCGTGCAATCGCCGTCTTTCTATCACTTCTCCCGATTTTTCAGTCTCACTCTCACATCCATTTGCTGAAAATTGTCAACTCTATAACTGTTTACTGATCGGTTTTGACCGCATGTAAAAACATAATTTGCCGGAAACCTTGTAACCCCCAGAAGAAGTCAAGGTAGATATCTTCGTTTCCTACAGTTCTCATCATGTATTGTACATTTGAATACAATTTCCATATCATTCAAGTAGTTTTCCGGGGTATGGGGGTGGATTGCTGAGCCGTCTAGTGTAGTAAGCTTCGACACTGACCAAATTTACAGTGGAAGTATTACGCATATGTAGGTAGCATTTATTTGAAAGAACTCATTGAACTTGTTGGAAAAACGTAACCAAAAAGGGTGCAAAACTAGTTCGGGGGGGGGGGCACTCAGAATTCAAGTGAGAAATGGATGACTTTGCTTTCAAAAATCGATCTCATTTCAAGGAATTTCTAGGAAATTGCGAGTGGTTACGTTATCAAATATCTGCTAACGGAAGAAAATTTCATTTTTATGGATGAATCTTTTCATTTCTAAGGGTAAATCTTGAGTGCCTCCCCCCCCCCAACTAGTTTTGCACCCCAAAAAGCGCGACCCGAATGTTGCCGAGAATTCTTTTCCATACATATAACAATAGAGTTCAATTCGGGAGATTCAATTCGGATAATTCTAGCCCTATCATTAAACTAGATTCATTCATTTATTACATGATCATCTATGAGAACTCACATCTCATAGAATCAGGGGCCGTATGCACATCCCTCCCCGGGGGTCCCCGTCTCCGCGAAGGCCAGCTGTGATTGGTCAATTTCGCCTGATGACAAATCACAGAGTGGCTTCGCGGGGATGGGGACGCGCGGGGAGAGATGTGCATTCGGTCCCAGATATGCCGCGTTATTAGAAAGCCCTAAAAATACGATTTGGTGGCCGACCATTTCACAAGCTTCTCCGTTAAACTTATCAAAGCGAAATTAAGCGCGATATGGAATGGAGCGTTCCGTTCACCTAGCCTGACCTATGCTAATTCCCTTATTACAGTTTTCGAAAGTGGCTAAATTTTTCCGTTGCGCGCTTGATTTCGTTTCGATAAGTTTAAAGGCAGTGTCCACGATAAAATCAGTCTCCGAGTTTTCACAGGAAATCAAGAGGTTCGAGCCCTATTTAACCAGAAGCGTTGAAAAAACGGCTAAGAACGAGCACGAACGAGCCCTTTCTCTGAGAAAATTTGCCGCATCAGTGCCGGTAAAGTTCCGCGACCCTCGAATGTGCCGCGATAGTACCGCAGCGGCTCCGTGATCAGACGATTTTGTTGCCGTGTCTTGAGCCTCGACATCGCCGCGATAGTACCGCAGCGGCTCCGCGGGGATGCAGCAGTGAACCCACGATGTACTATCCTGTGTGGTGAAACGAAGTTGTCGTCGGTTCAATTACCCAAGTTTGAGGTACATTCCGTATATATCCGTACCCTGGGCGCGAAAACGGCGGTAATCTATGGCCCTAGTTATACACCAGCGGAATGAAAACGTCTCGCGATGACATTGCCGCCGCTTGCTGCGTGAATCTGGGATTCCTCTGCAATGTTGCGTCTTCGGCGTCTTTGACGCAATGCTGCGGACAAAAATTTCCAGGCGTTTTTAATGGTATTTTATCGTTTTTTTCGCTTCTGACACTTTTTATTTGCAGAATAGCACTAATAATCAATTCCTCTCGTCATTACAGTGCTCGTTATGTCGCTTTGGTAATGTTTTAACAATTTTAAATCTGAAAAATAATCAGCTGGTGGAAATTGGCAAATTTCCAACAGGGCAGGTCCCGTAAGGATGCAGTATACGGTGCCGCGGCGTGTAGAACTGCTCTGTGCGGCCTTCCGGCGCTTTTTTTGCGACTACTATTCCTTTTGGCATGCCTGAGCGCAGTTAGGGCGCATATAAGTGATAGTTGTCTTGCTATTTCCACAGCGTCCCGCCGGTGTATAACTAGGGCCTATGTCCCTACTAGACAGATGACGTAATGACCGCAGGTGCGTATTTTTGTATCTTAGGCACACTCTAGTTGTATAATAATTCTTGAACAACTTCATATGAGATACTCTTCCGGAGCCGCTGCGGCATTATCGCGGAGCCGAAGGGGCACTGCCACATCACCGCTACGGCTCCTCGGTAGTGCCGGCGCGGCTCCGCGTTAGTGCCGCTTCGGTGTCGGTAGGCTCAAAATTACAGTTTGAGAAGGTAATCGATCATCAAATGGGGTTGCCAATAAATTCATCACGACTCTGAGAAAATTTGCACCGGCGGCAGACCAACCCTGCCTTGAAGGCTCCTAATCGGTGCCTGCAGGGTAGTGTCTATCCAGAGTCCCTCCACCAGTTATGCCATTGCATCAACCCCGCGTCGGTGTCTCAACCAGGACGCGACGGCTCCCAAACCCGTTCTGGAATTACCTCGAGATGTCGCTGCCGAGATGTCGTACGTTCGTGCAATGGCAGTGTGGAGGAAACAACATCACCTTCGTGCAAACCGACATCACTCCCTCCACCGAGAGGGTTTTCGTCATGGGACAGTCGCTGGCTGGCCCCAGCTCTCCTGAAGATTCTACGACAAAGGGCTGGCGTCGAGAGGAATCCTGGACCTGTGCAGAAGTATCAATGTGCCACCTGCAGCAAGAAAGTCACCTGGAATGGAACAAGCGTCCAATGCTTTGGCGCTATTCATACTACTCAACGCCAGCGCGGTACGCGCGTGCCGCGCTGGCGTGGCGTTTGAGCATGAATGGCCTAACGCCTCGCCCGCGCGGCACGCGCGTGACGCCCGCTCCGCCATGGCGGCGATGGCCGTAATGGCTTTTTAACCATTTTCACCACTAAATCATCATCAATTTCATTTCGTTTCTTTATAATTAATTCCATTGCTCTCCTCTGCTATCGTGGTGGTGCAAGCATTTACAGAATTTGGTTGTTTGGAAAAGTTAGGCCCGCTTTTTTCCGCTCCGCCTAGCCGTCGCCGCTGCAGTATTCATAGTCTCCGCAAGCGCGGCACGCGCGTCACGCGTTAGAAAAGTATTCATACTCTAACGCCACGCCGGAGCGGCACGCGCGTGCCGCGCTGGCGTTGAGTAGTATGAATAGCGCCAAAGGCGTTGAGTAGTATGAATAGCACTTCTCCTGTTCAGGTCTTGGTTCTGTGAGGCATCACAACTCATCCTTCCGTTGTCTTCTGTGCTCCGCCCCCAGCAACTCTGATTCCTCATTCACCAACCGCCCCCTCTCTATTGTACATATCAACCTCAACGGCCTTCGAGCCAAGCTGTCTGAACTCTCTCTTTTCGCACGTACTCATCATCCGGATGTTATTATGGTTCAAGAAACCAAACTCTCTCCCTCTACCACTTATCCCCAACCAAACATTCCAGGCTACACTGCCTATCACATCCCAAGGACAGCTCTTGGAGGCGGAGTTTCCACATTTGTGCTTTCTAACTTACCTTCTCATCTAATTTCAAATGTTCACAAGGACGGTACTCTCGAGTGCGTTCCCGTTCACCTCCCTCTTAAAACTCCATTATCTCTATTTAATATTTACATCCCTCCCTCCACTTCTTGTCCCCCAACCTACAACCCCATACCTCTTCTTAAGCAGTTGCATGACTGCTCTCTCTCCCCATCAGCTGTCTTTGCAGGTGACTTCAATGCTCACACGTTCTGTTCTGCGCTTGAGTCCGACGCCAGAGGGGAAGACGTCGAGGAATGGGCTGAGGAGTGTGATCTGGTTATCCTCAACGATGATCAGCCTACTCGTCTCCCTTCCTACGGCCGACCTTCTAGCCCGGACATCTCCCTCGTTTCATCCAATCTTTCTAATGCTTGCACCTGGTCCACTTCTACAACTCTTTCCAGCGACCACATTCCCGTCATTCTCCACATTGATCTCTCCAACTCTCTCGCCCCTTATAGTGGTTTTGTCAACGTTCTTATCTCAATTTAGGCCTTGCTGACTGGGTCCTGTTCAGAGAGGTTGCGCTCCGCCAGGCAGCTAAATATCCATGGAATGGCGATATGCACCAGAAAGAGCGTCACATATCTGACGCCATCCGGAAGGCTACAAAAGCGGCCATACCTGAAGGACGTGTGAAAAGTTTCTACCCTAATGTTACCAGGGAGATTCTAAAGAAGATCAGGACAAGAGATGAAAAGAGAGCTGAGAATCATTTGGACCCTGAGGTGGCCAAGCTGGATGAAGAGATAAGAAAGGATCTGGACAAGCACAAGAAAGACAGTTGGGAGAAGTTCACTGAAAGGTTGAATTTTAAAACCGACGGAACAACTGCGTGGAAAGTATTGAGGAAGATATCTGGCAAGTGCGCCCCCTCCTCAAACTCTACCATAGAGTTCGATAACAGCGTCTTCAAATCAGGAAAGGCTGCCGCATATGCTCTTGGCAAAAATTTCTTCATCGCACTGACCAAGCGTGGCGTACAAAACAGAGTCACGGTAAGAGAACTAAGCCGTCTGCCGCTGATGAACGCCACTGAGGCCTTTACTCCTGCTCAAGTGGAGAAGGCTATCAAGGAAATGCGGAACTCGAAGGCTTTCGGACCTGATGGTATCTCAGCAGCCATCTTGAAGAAGCTTCCCACGGAACTTCTACCGATGATCGCAGATATCATAAACACTTCTTTCCGAACCTGCACTCTACCCCAAGCATGGAAGACCGCCAATGTGATACCCCTGCCTAAGCCAGGCAAATCGCAAAGCACGGCGAAGGGCTATCGCCCTATTAGCCTGTTACCACCGATCGCGAAAGTAGCCGAAAAGCTAATCGTAAGGGACCTGGCAGAGCAGAATGAGGCACAGCAACATCAACATGGGTTTAGAAGCTTCACTCCAACACCACTGCCCTTCAGGAGATTGTCAGCTATGCGGTCGATGGGTTCAATTTCAGAAAGCCTTTTAGAACAGTGGCCGTTGCCCTCGATCTAACCAAAGCATTTGATTCTGTTAACCTAGGACTTTTGTCAGAGAAACTATTGAAGTCCTCGCTACAACCGTGGCAGAAGCGCTGGATCGCAGCGTTTACGGAGGGTCGTCGGGCCAAAGTGCTATTCCATAATCACGTCTCCGATAGTATACCTGTAGCAGCCGGTGTGCCGCAGGGTGGAGTTCGGTCACCTGCCCTCTTCAGCCTGTATATTGAAGACCTACCTGAATCCCTGAAGATATACAAATTGTTGCGTATGCCGACGATATCACCATCATGTGCCGTAACCGTGACATACAGGTAGCCGCAAAAAAGATCAGCGACTATCTCGTCGAGCTTAAAATCTTTCTCGATAGTATGATGCTCACAGTTTCCGCGGCGATGTCTTCTGCTTCGGTATTCACATCTGACCCAAAGGAACACAGCGCCCAACCTGTTGTCAGGTGGGATGGTGACCTCTTGCCTACAGCGCAATTTCCTAAACTGCTGGGCCTCGTTTTGGACCCATCGCTGAAGTTTCACAAAAATGCTGAACAGAAGCAGGCAATTATCAAGGCAAAGCTTAATGTGTTGAGAGCTCTAGGAGGAACGTCTTGGGGTGGCAGCAGAGAGACAATCTTGACGACATATCGAGCTATTCTGCAGCCTGCATTGGAGTATGCTGCACCTGTCTGGCAGCACATCGTGTCGGACAGTTCCTGGACTAAGATGCAGCGAATTCAGAATGCTGCACTACGAATAGCCGTTGGATGTGCAAAAAGCTCACCGATTGAGCACCTTCACGCCGAGGCCCGTATCTTGCCAGTGAAAGAGCATTGTCAGCTCCAGGCTCAGCAGATGTTTATTAATGTCCTTAAGCAACCTAATCATCCGTCGAGAAGACTATTAAATCCCGTGAGAGAGAGATCGATCAGAGTGCCGTTTGCCGATGCTCCGAACAAAGTGAATGTACTGAGATGGACCGACTCGAATCAAGAACGGCTTCGTCTCTTACGCGCGGAGCACATCCGGTTCGTGAAGGATCATCTCGCCGAAGCGGCCGTCAACCCTATTCTCGGTGATGTGCCGCCCAGTGTATGTGATACCGAGTCCGAGCTCGGTAGGCGCGCCAGGTGTATCCTCGCTTCGTTGCGCTGCGGACATTCTCCAATGCTTATGTCTTACCTGCACAGGATCGACAATAGCCAGCCTGACGTGTGCCCGGACTGTGGAAACCAAGGCCACGACACTAAACACCTATTTTATTGTCCGAAGAAGCCAACAACGCTCAGTACAATAGACTTGTGGACGAATCCAGTGCTGGTCGCCCAGTTTCTCAACTTGTGACGAAACCCCTCTCAGTGGCTGCAAAGAAGAAGAAGGATTTACCTCAACCCTATCTCGACGGTGCCTGATTCGGGCCGCGACGGTGCCTGAATCTGCCCCCCCCCTTGAGAAAGCCCCGCCTAGGTCCGGATAAGGGCTTAACATCCGCCAAGGTCTGCGGTGAGGAACCACCCTCACTGCGGACAGCGGCGAAAACCGCCCCACCCCCAGCCGTGGGATCCCCTATCCCCCAGCGGACAAAAATGTGCTGGCCTCCGGAGAGGGACTCGAAGTCACCTTCCAGGGCCGGCATCAGAATACCGAATGAGGACTCGAGTGAGGTGAGGCACCTTTTATACCGGCTGTGCATGTGATAAACACATCAGGACGTAATCATTCGCTTTACCATTTTTTCATGTCAGCCACTGTAGCGGTGGCGTTGCGGCGATATCGCGAAGCCGGCCCGAAACTGTTGCGAGGCCCAAGCTTCGCTATCGCGGTACCGTTCATGATAGCGGTGCCGTTGCTGTACTGTTGCGGACAAGAAGGAATCTTCCAAGATTCCGGAGCCGTTGCTACAGTGTCGCGGTACGGGCTCGGATCACTGCCGTTGCTACATCGGCCCGGCACGGTCTCGGGTTGCGGTGCCGTCCCGCCACGGCCAATGCAAATTTTCTCAGAGGAGTCTTCATCTCCTCAACAAATTAGCGAATTATCATGAAGCTCAGGGAACGATCTATTTTGAATCATCTTGAGCTCCTACAAAGCCACTACCACCTATGTAGGACTACCTTTCATATTATGCTGTGATATATTGCATTTCGTCAGTATGCTGCTACGATTGACCTTAAAGGCACAGTACACCCTCAGATATGAATTTTGAGATTTTCATGTAATTGTGTAGAATACCCCTCCTGTACAACACGTGCGAAAGGCGAGATCTCAATTCCTTCAAATAAGCGAGATATAAGCAACCACCACAGGCCCGACCCCCTAACAGATCTCAGTACCCGATAATTGATGGATGAATGAATCTCATCAAGTCATCGTTCTTCAGTCCATTTCCGGACTGTCTCCTAATCCTGGCTCGCTCTCGCGCAACGATTGCGAATGAAGAGAGTTACAGGCCTGAGACAAGTCGTCCACCAATTTTTTACCCTCAAAATCTAGGCATCTTTGAAGAGCCATAACTCTGTTCAAAGGGGGTCTTGGACGATTCCAAAGATACCACTGTGATCAGAGTGTAACTCTCTGCAAGATAGGCATGAAATCTGAAAATTAATTTTTTGGGTGTCCTGTGCCTTTAACCTCAAATGGGGTAAGTTCAGTTAAGTGGTGTGGACTATAGCCCCCTGAATGTATGGTTAGATCCGCGGCCTGTTTCCTCAAGAAAAAACGTGTTAATTCAAACCGCGGGTGGGGTGGCGGTTTAAATCTCAATCTCTGAGAATTGGACCGCCGCGCCAGCCGCGGTTTGAATTTAAACGTTTTTTCTTGAGGACATAGGCCACGGACCTAACTATATGCTGTTTCCTCTTCTTCTTCTTTGCAGCCGCAAGAAGGTTTTTGTCAAAGGTTCAAGAAACGGGATTCGTCCACAAATCCATAGTTGTCAGAGTGGTCGGCCTCTTTGGGCAATCAAATAGGTGATCAGTTGTGTGGCCACGGCTACCACAGTCCGGGCACTCGTCAGGCTTACTGCGATCGATCTTATGCAAGTATGACATCAGCATAGGGGAATGACCGCATCGTAACGAGGCGAGGGAACATCTAGCCCGCCTACCGAGTTCCATCTCGGTGTTGCTGACTTCAGGTGGTGCGATCCCCAATATGGGATTGACGGTCATCCTACTCAAGTGATCCCTAACGAACTTGGTGTGCTCCGCACGTAGAAGACGCAGACGATCCAGTTGGGAGTTCGTCCATCTTTGTATATTGACTTTCTCGGGAGCATCCGCAAAAGGTCTTCTGATATGTCTCTCTCTCACGGGATTCATGATCCTTCTTAATGGGTACTCAGGCTGCATGACAATGTTGATAACCAGTTGCTGCGCTTGGAGTTGACAGTGCCCCTTAACTGGCAGAATTCGGGCTTCAGCGTGAAGATGTTCCATTGGGGTGCTTTTAGCGCACCCTGTGGCAATCCGAAGGGCAGTATTTTGAACTCGCTGCATCTTTGTCCACGATGAATCCGATACTATGTGTTGCCATACCGGTGCTGCTTACTCCAACGCCGGCTGCAATATTGCCTTGTAGGTGGTCAAAATTGTCTCCTTGCTACTTCCCCACGACGTACCTCCCAGAGCTCGTAGGACGTTGAGCTTTGCTTTCAGTGTAGCCTGTTTCTGCTAAGTATCCTTGTGGAACCTCAACGAAGGATCCAATACTAGGCCGAGCAGCTTAGGGAAACGTGCAGCAGGCAGACGAGCGTCTTCCCAATTCACAACGGGGTGAGCGCAGTGTTCCTTAGGGTCAGTTCAGTGGGGAAAACTGATACAGATGATTTAGAGGCAGAGACAGTGAGCATCATATTATCGAGAAAGCTCTTCGGCTCGATGAGGTAGCCGTTGATCTTGCGTGCAGCTGCATTAATCTCTCTGTCTCTGCACAAAATTGTGATGTCATCCGCATACGCGACGACTTTGATGTCACTTGGGGGGACGGGCAAATCTTCAAGGTAAAGACTGAACAGAGCAGGCGATATGACTCCTCCTTGAGGAACACCGGCAGCGATGGGGATGCTATTAGAGACATGTCCCTGAAACAGCACTTTTGCTCGGCGCCCTTTGATGAGTGTGGTAATCCATCGCTTCTGCCAAGGCGGGATGGTGGACCTCAATAGCTTCTCAGACAGTATGCCCAAGTTGACAGTGTCAAACGCCTTTGTGAGGTCCAGGGCTACTCCAACAGTGCAATGAGGCTTGGTGGCGTTGAAGCCATCCAAAATATAGCTCACAATCTCCTTCTTCTTCTTCTTCTGCAGCCACAGAGAGGGTCCTGTCATAGATTGAGGAACTGAGCCACAAGCGTCGGATTCTCCCACAGATCTACTGGTGTTAACGATGTCGGTCTCATCGGGCAGTTGAAAAGGTGCGCAGTAGTATGCCCTTTATTACCACAATCCGGGCACTCGTCAGGTCTGCTGCTATCGATCTTATGTAAATAAGACATAAGCATGGGGGAGTGCCCGCAGCGCAACGAGGCAAGGGTGCATCTGGCACGCCTACCGAGTTCCATCTCGGTTTCGCTGACCTCAGGCGGCACGACTCCGAGAATGGAGTTTACGGCGGTCTTGCATAAGTGATCCTTGACCAATTGGGTATGCTCAGCACGTAAGAGACGGAGGCGTTCTTGTTGTGCGTTGGTCCATCTCTGTATATTGATTTTCGTGGGAGCATCGGCAAACGGCTTTCTTATACTTCTCTCTCTGACGGGGTCTAATACTCTTCGCGACGGATGATTTGGCTGCTTCAGGATGTTTATGTACAGCTGTTGTGCACGGAGTTGGCAATGGTCCTTAACTGGCAGGATGCGAGCCTCGGCGTGTAGGTGCTCTACTGGAGAGCTTTTAGAACAGCCTGTTGCGATTCGCAATGCTCCATTTTGAATGCGCTGCAGCTTGGACCAGGATGTGTCCGACACGATATGCTGCCAGACTGGTGCAGCATACTCCAGGGCGGGCTGTACGATGGCCTTGTACGTGGTCAGGATCGTTTCTTTACTGCACCCCAGGACGTTCCGCCGAGAGCACGTAGGACGTTAAGTCTTGTTTTCACTGCAGCTTGCTTCTGCTCAGTGTTCTTATGAAACCTCAGCGAAGGGTCCAACACGAGTCCGAGCAGCTTAGGGAATCGGGCGGCCGGCAGGCAGGTTTCGTCCCATTTCACCATGGGATGAGCACTGTGCTCCGCAGGATCAGTGGAAAAAGACGGTGACGGATGATTTAGCGGCAGAGACCGTAAGCATCTTGCTATCGAGAAAACATTTCAACTCGATCAAGTAGTCATTGATCTTACTGGCAGCTACATTTATGTCGCGATCCCGGCATAGTATAGTAATATCATCCGCATATGCTACGACCTTGATGTCTTGGGATGGAACGGGTAGATCTTCAATATACAGACTGAAAAGAGCAGGCGATAGAACTCCTCCTTGAGGTACACCGGCGGCAATTGGGATGCTATTGGAGACGTGCCCTTGAAATAGCACATTTGCCCGACGTCCTTTGGTGAATGCGGTTATCCACCGCTTCTGCCAGGGCGGAATGGTAGACCTTAATAGGCTCTCCGACAAAATGCCCAAATTTACAGTGTCAAAAGCCTTCGTTAGGTCGAGGGCTACACCTACGGTACGCTGATGTTTCATGGCATTGAAGCCGTCCAAAACATAGCTCACAATTTCCAGCAGGGCCGTAGTGGTGGAATGTAGCTTACGGAAACCATGTTGATGCTGTTGTTTGCTATTATGTTCGGCAAGCTCCTCCACAGCCAATTTTTCTGCAACTTTGGCAATAGGTGAGAGAAGACTGATTGGCCTGTAACCTTTTGCCGTGGATGGTGATTTACCCGGCTTCGGCAATGGGATGACGCGTGCTACTTTCCAATCTTGAGGTAATGTACAGGTGCGAAACGATGTATTAATGACGTCAGCGAGCAGGGGTAGTAGTTCATTTGGCAGTCTCTTTAGAACTGCTGGGCTCAAACCATCTGGCCCTACTGCCTTCGAATTACTCATTTCCTTGATCACCTTCTCGACCTGAGCGGGCGTGACTGCATTATCTTCAGCCATGATGGCAATTCAGAGAGTTCCGAACAGTTATTCCATTCTGTTTCTCTCTTTTTGTTCTAGTTATGAAAAAATGCTTGCCAAGAGCATTTGCGGCCTCTTTCCCTGACTCGAAGGCTCCGCCGTCGAATTCAATCGTGGAATTGTCGGCGGAGGTGAACTTTCCGGAGATCCTTTTCAAGGCCTTCCACGTTGCTGCTGCATCATTTCTGAAGTTCATCTTCTCAGTGAACTTTTCCCAAGATTCTTTCTTGTGCCTATCAAGGTCCATCCTGATCTCATTATCCAGCTCGGCAATGTCTGGGTCAAGATGATTAGCAGCTCTCTTTGCGTCCCTTGTCCTTATCTTCTGCAGTGTCTCCCTGGTGACATTAGGAAAGAAGGTCTTGACACGACCTTCAGGGATCGCAGCTTTCATCGCCTTCCTGATGGCATTAGAGAGGTGGCGCTCCTTCTGGTGTACATTGCCATTCCACGGATATTCGGCCGCTTGGCGGAGTGCTACCTCTCTGAACAGGCTCCAGTCTGCAAGGCCTAAATTGAGATAAGAACGATGACGAACACCTGTATAGGGAGCAAGAGAGTTAGAGAGATCGATATTGACAAAGACCGGAATGTGATCACTGGAAAGAGTTGTGGATGTAGACCAAGAGCAGGCGTTAGAGAGATTAGAAGAGACAAGGGAGATGTCTGGGCTGGAGGATCGACCGTAGGCAGGGAGACGAGTGGGCTGGCCATCGTTAAGGATAACGAGGTCGCACTCATCCGCCCAGTCTTCGACGTCATTTCCTCTAGCATCGGAATCGAGCGACGAGCAGAACGTGTGAGCATTGAAGTCACCCGCAAAGACAATTGAGGGAGGTAGAGAGCAGTCATACAGCTGCTTGAGTAGAGGGATAGGGTTGTAGGTTTGTGGACAGGATGTAGGAGGAGGAATGTATATATTGAAGAGAAAGTGGAGTTTTTTAGAGGTAGATGGATGGGGATGTACTCGAGAGTGCCATCCACTGGAGTGTTTGGAATGATGTGGAGAGGAAGAGACGACAGAACAAAAGTAGAGACTCCGCCTCCCTGAGATGACCTAGGATTATGATATGCACTATAGCCCGGGATGTTTGGATGTCGAGAGGTAGCAGAGGGAGAGAGTTTGGTTTCCTGAACCATGATAACATCCGGGTGATGAGTACGGGCAAAGAGAGATAATTCAGAAAGCTTGACGCGAAGGCCGTTGAGATTGATATGTACAATAAAGAGGGGGCGGTTGGTAGATGAGGAATTGGAGTTACTGGAGGCGGAGCACACAATACAACGAAAGGAAGAATCGTGGTGCCTCACAGAAATGAGACCCGAACAAGAGAAGGGCACCCACCTTTGGCATCCAAAACATTGGACGCTGGTTCCATACCAATTGACATCTCTGTCGCATGTGGCACATGGGTACTTCTTCTTCGCGGGTCCTGGGTTCCTCTCGACGCCGGCTCTTTGCAGTAGGATCTACAGGAGAGCTGCGGCCAGCCAGCACCTCTCCCATGACAAAAACCCTCTCCGCGGAGGGATTGACGTCGGTTTGCACGGAGGTGGTCTTCTTTCCTCCACACTGCCACGGCACGAACGTACGACATCTCGGCAGCTCACAATCTCCAGCAGCGCCGTGGTGGGAGAATGTAATTTGCGGAATCCATGTTGGTGCTGCTGTTTGTTATTATGCTCGGCAAGCTCCTTGACGACCAGTTTCTCAGCGACCTCTGCAATTGGTGATAAAAGACTTAGTGGCCTGTATCATTTAGCCGTGGATGGCGATTTACCTGGCTTGGGCAACGGAACGACGCTTGCCATTTTCCAGTGTTGGGGTATGATGCACGTACGAAAGGATGTTTTGATGACGTCAGCCAGGATTGGCATAATCTCACTCGGCAGTTTCTTCAAGACCGCTGGACTAATGCCATCCGGCCCTACAGCCTTCGAGTTGCGCATCTCTTTAACCACCTTTTCAATCTGCGCAGGCGTCACTGCTTCTGCTTCGTTCATGAGTGGCAACTTACAGAGCTCTCTAACAGTCACTCGATTCTGTTTCCCTCTCTTAGCCTGTTATGCCTCTCGAACTCGATCGTGGAATAGTTGGTGGAGATGCTCTTGCCCGAGATCTTTAGAGCTTTCCAAGTTGACGCTCCATCACTCTTGAAATTCATCCTCTCCGTGAATTTCTCCCAACACTCCTTCTTGTGCTTGTCCAGATCTCGCTTAATCTCGCTGTCCAGCTCAGCAATGGTCGGATTCAGGTGATCTGCGACTCTCTTTGCATCCCTTGTCCTTATCTTCTCCAAGATTTCCCTGGTGACGTTGGGAAAGGTCTTAACTCGGCCCTCCGGAATGGCTGCTTTCATGGCCTTGCGAATCGCGTCAGTCAAGTGACGTTCTTTCTGGTGCACGTTTCCATTCCATGGGTAGTCATCCACATGGCGAAGTGCCACCTCCCTGAACAAGCGCCAGTCTGCAAGGCAAAGATTAAGAAGACCTTTGACGGATACCTGAATAAGGAGCAAGAGAATTAGAGAGATCGACATGGACAAAGACGGGGATATGATCACTGGACAGAGTTGTAGCGGTCGACCAAGAGCAGGCGCTGGAGAGATTAGATGATACAAGAGAGATGTCTGGACTAGAGGATCGGCCGCTGGCCGGGAGACGAGTGGGCTGATCATCGTTGAGAATGACCAGATCGCACTCCTCCGCCCATTCTTCGACGTCTTCTCCTCTAGCGTCAGTGTCAAGCGACGAGCAGAATGTATGAGCAATAAAATCGCCTGGGAAGACAACAGAGGGTGAAAGGGAGGAGCCGTACAACAGCTTGGAGTGAGGGAGTAGGGTCGTAAGATTGGGGACAGGACGTGGTAGGAGGGATATAGATATTAAAAAGAGATATAGGTGTTTCAAGAGGGAGGTGGATAGGCAGGCACTCAAGAGTACCGTCCGATGGGGTGTTTGGTATGATATGAGAGGGTAGATTTGATAATACGAAAGTGGAAACTCCTCCGCCGTGAGCTGACCCTGGAGCATGAGAAGCAGTGTAGCCAGGAATGTTAGGGTGACGAGCGGTAGAAGAAGGAGAAAGCTTGGTTTCCTGATCCATTATGACATCAGGATGACGAGTACGAGCAAAAAGAGAGAGTTCAGACAATTTAGCACGAAGGCCATTGAGGTTAATATGAACAATAGAGAGGGGGCGGTTGGTAAATGAGGAATCAGAGTTACTGGGGGCAGAGCACAGAACACAACGGAAGGAAGGATCGTGATGCCTCACAGAACTGAGACCCGAACAGGAGAGATGCACCCACCTCTGACATCCAAAACACTGGACACTTATCCCATTCCAGGTGACATCCTTGCCGCACGTGGCGCATGGGTACTTCTGAGCGGGTCCTGGATTCTTCTCGATGCCGGCCCTTTGTAGTAGAATCCTTAGGAGAGCTGCAGCCAGCCAGCATCTCTCCCATGACAAAAACCCTCCACGCGGAGGGGTTGACGTCGGTTTGCACGGAGGTGGTGGTCTTTCCTCCACACTGCCACGGCACGAACGTACGACATCTCGGCAGCATGGCGTTTCCTTAAAATGGGTTTTCCAGTTATTTGCAGATCAGGGGCGGTTGAAAGGAGTGGGCTTTGCGTGAGCGGAACACTCAAGTTTGGAGCCGTATAGGGCTCTTCTGTGCTTGTTTCAAGCCGTTTTTTTTTCAGCATTACTATTGAAGATGGACTCGGACCTCTCAATTTCCGGTGAAAACGCGGAGACTGATTCTATCGTGAACACTGCCTTTAACGGAGAAGCTTGTGAAATGGTCGTCCACCAATATTTGGTTATTTCATTTCATTTCCTAGGTTTTTTTTTGTTACTCCAGGCTACTTTACGCCAAATCATTTTCAAGATATTTTTGGAAACTTTTTTTGACTTATAAATGGCATAGCTAAATCGTTACTTTTGCAAGGAAGCTAAATTTCCAGAAATTCACATAATTTTCCCGAAGGTTCCCTTTTTGACTTCAACTTTGCTCCACGATTTCCATCTTGGAATGATGAAACATTTAACAGACTATATTGTCGTATAGACTATACGACAATATAGTCTGTTATAGTATATGTAGTCTGACAATATACTATAGACTATATTGTCGTATGAGTACAATTCTCACCTCCGATAAACTACGGCGAAACCTTCGCTTTGAGTTTCGACTCTCGAATGGGATCGGGGTCAAAATTGGGTTCGAGGTCTTCATCTTCTCCGCTTTGGTGTGCTTATCGTAAAATTCCCAAACATCAGGATCCTTGTCTGCGATAGCAAGCAGCTCGTTACGCTGAGTGAGGAGGGTGACTGCCTTGCTCAGGTTATCCTTCACGAGGTGCTCGTCGGGAGCGAGTTGCAGAACAGGAGAAATCAGGGCGATAACTTCACTGTTAAAGTCGAACTGTCGTTCCAAGCCTGGCTTTGAGAAGGAAGGCTTGGAAGTGGACGAGGGACCCGATGTAGATGGAATATCGGCTTCGGCTGCCAGTTGGGCGTTGGCTCTAGCGAAGGGCTCATGGAAGTACTCCTTGGATAGCGATACGAGATCATCTTGCACAGGAGGAGAATATTCGTTAGGAACAGACATTGTAGGAAGCAACTGGTCACTAAGACGAGAAAAGCCGGATTGGGGATGTTAGGCCCTGCTCCCATGGATTACCTGGACCGTAACGTTATAGCCCCGCTACCGTATCGGCTCCGCCCCTCAACGGGCTCCGCCATCCCAGCTGACCCATGATGGCGGATCCTCGGCGCAACGCATTACCGCAGGATATCCACGCTGACTTGCGTGGACGACAGCGTCATTTTGTGCAATGAACGCAAAAAATCGATAATTTTGATTATTGATCGATGACGTGTCATGAGTACGAAATCTGACATGTTCAGTACTTACCACCAATGACCTGTGTTGTTAGCTGCAGATCCACCCACACAGCAGCCGTAGCAAGATGTTTTCGCGCTCCACGGCTAATTTTGTATGTGAACCCACAATTTCGAATCAGGCAGAAAATGGTCACTCAACCGGTCACTTTTCGGGTGCAATTCAGTGCAAATCATAGTGACCGGTTGTGTCCCCGACAAGTTTTGGGGGCGGAGCACGGTTTTCACCATCCGGTCAGCCTAATCTAGATTCAAAACGCAGTTCCTTATGACCCGGCAACTTCTAGCCATGGCACATTGAATTCTCAATTAAACCCGCGCCGTATACGGCGCAGAATCTTGCATAGAGTAACTGGCAAGCCAGTAACGGTCAAAATTTCCAAGGGCTGCCCCCGGTCCACAGTACCCCTTCTCGCGGCTGGACCAGCATGGATTCTTGGCTCGCATGCACCCATGGATTCTTGGCACACTTGATCGATCGATATGTCCAATAATTTCCTGCTTGCAGCCGCTTCTCTTGTGAAGTCATTCATTAAAAGAATATAATTCATACTAGCGAGACCTAGCGAAGTTTTCGCTCACAGAAACTTTTGCGTGAGCCAACTACCTGAGACGGATTAGTTAGTTAGAACGGTGGTGACTGACTTCCGTCTAACCGAAAGTTGCTGTACGTAGGTATGGACTCTCCTGAGCAGAGCAGGGTGCCGTACATTTACAGCAGGCCGTGGGGGTATCACAATGTGGGATCAAAAAGCAAAACATAAGAAGCCAGCAGTAAATCGTCGGTTGCTACCGGCATAAAATTCACAACCCCTTCTGCACTTCCTTCCCTTACTCTGCCAATTCGAGACTTGATGCCGCAGCAAAAGAGACTTGATGCTCATGTACAAGTCGGCATGAAGTCTTAATTTGCCGCGCTAAATTCACTGTATGGGTGAATTTGCCGCTAGGAGAGGTGAGAATGAGGTGAATTTTCCGTGAAAATGGTGCGAACTGGCAGCGAGAGAGGGTCCAATTTACCCCGAAAATGAGGTGAATTAACCTCGAAAAATGGGTGAATTTACCCCGAAAATTTCACGAATTTGAAGGTCCACAGCAAGAAAGCCCCCCCTTGTCCGCAACATGGGAGTAATCTTCACCGAGGTCTGCGGCAAGGAGCCACCCTCTGCGGACCAGGGCGTACCTCGCCCCCCCCCGTCGTGAGGATACCCACTGTATCCTCCCAGCAATAAAATTATGCTCGCCTCCGGAGAGTGACCCGAAGTCACCTTTCAGGGCCGGCAGCAGAATGCCGAATGAGGACTCTGGTGGGATGAGGCTGTTTTTATACCGGCGGTGCTCATAGTAAACACATTGAGACGTGATTATTCGTTTTATCATGTTTTCGCTGGGATGTTTTCATTTGTTTAGAAATTTCTGAGATGCCAGCAACGGCGGTAATTTCACCCTTTGCGCTGAGTGGTATCCAGCCGCTCAACAACTGATATGCATTAACATGTTAGCGCAGGCGGTATTTTCACGCTTTGCGCTGAGTGATATCCAACCGCTCAGCAAATTCACCCTTTGCGCGGATAAGCTTTCATGACGGCGCTAAAGGTGAATTTGATGCCTAATGATAACAGAGCGTGATAAAGGCCGCTTTCCCTGAAGCATCAAGTCTCGAATTGGCAGAGTACGTCGCTACCCACTGCCCTTTCTTCCAATTTGTAGAGTTCACAAGCTATTAATCTCGCCTTACCGTCTCTATCATGATAAGGACAAACGCATTCTCATTTTATATGATGTTTCCCTAGTTCACCAACGTCATGCCCTTGTTCTCAATGAATGAAATTAGTAGGTGGTTGTTTATGTTTTTGTGGTGCAGATTTTGATAAGCTCAGACTTGCAACATATAAAAAACTGGTTTTTGGAAGTTAGGGAATCGAAATGACTGAGCGGTTGCAATGAGTGGCGAACAGAGAAGGTGCGGAAGTGGACGGGCGGCGGCCAGGTGGTACGCCGCGCGCGGCTGGGAGCTTGCGTTGTGTGTCGCGTCGCGGCGTACCCGCAAGCGTTCATTGAGTCATTTCCCTCCAGCGAGATGTTTGGAAACACTCATAGATAGGTTCTGAGAAAGAAGTTAACATGAATGAGGTTCATAGAAGCGAGTGTCTATCGGTAACTTAAGAATGACTTCTTTTGCGCCTGATTTCTGTGAGAATGGTAAGTTCTAATAGAGATCACTAAGAGTGCCATATTTCTGGGATATTAACAATGAGATTCGATGTACTAGCGACCAAGGACGATTCTTAAACTGTAATGCAGTAATTTTGTTTGTGTTGACTCCACGGTTCATTGATGAATCGAAGGTGGTACGCCGCGACGCAACACGCGTCGCATGTCCTTGCCGCGCGCGGCGTACCACCCTTCCCGCACCCGAAGTGGACCTGCTGCTTGTTTCCTAAAACTGGCAAGAAAATGTCTCAGGAGTTCTGCGTCAATCTCGAAACGCGTCGCACGCTTCTCAAAATTCATGTTTTCTAATCTGTTTTCTTCTCCACAAAAGGTTAAGATTTAGCATTAAAAAATTTAAAAAAACCTTTTTTCAAATTCTTCACTCTTGGTAACGTCCTGCACACTCCCACTGCGGTCCTGCTAACTTTTGATGACCTGCACACTCCCACTCGTGACCTGTGCATTTTCTATGACGCCCTGCACACTCCCACTGGGGTCCTGCACAATTTCTATGACGTCCTGCACACTCCCGCTGGGGATCTGCACATTTTCTATGATGTCCTGCGCACTTCCACCGGGGTCCTGCACACTTTCTATGACGTCCTGCACACTTCCTCTGGGGTCCTGCACATTTTCTACGATGTCCTGCACACTCCCGCTGGGGTCCTGCACAATTTCTATGACGTCCTGCACACTTCCTTTTGGGGTCCTGTACACTTTCAATGACGTCCTGCACACTCCCGCTGGGGACCTGCACATTTTCTATGATGTCCTGCACACTTCCACCGGGGTCCTGCACACTTTCTATGACGTCGTGCATACTCCCACTGGGGTCCTGCACACTTTCTACGACGTCCTGCACACTTCCGCTGGGGTCCTGCACACTTTCCATGACGCCCTGCACACTCCCACTGGGGTCCTCCACACTTTCTATGACGTCCTGCACACTTCCGCTGGGGTCCTGCACATTCCTACTTAGGGCCTGCGCACTTTCTATGACGTCCTGCACACTCCGATTAGGGTCCTGCACACTTTCTATGACTTCTTGCACACCCTCACTGGGGTCCTGCACTCCTTTATGACGCCCTGCATTTTTGCATCGCTAGACGACTCGCAGAAGTTATCATGACCCACGGCCAAAAGTGCGCTCCACGGACAAACTCGGTTGCCCCGAGGCACGTAAGAGGTGACTCGGGCTGATTTTTGGTAATCGATAAATGTCGCACCCACCTAAATGTTGGTACCATTTCATACAAGTTTTGATCGGCCATTCCTAAGATATGCGGGACACATGCACACACATACACACACACACACACACATCGGGACATAACTGCTTTAAGTATAAGGATTCTTCATTGGAACAAGTTTTTTGTCTTGGTAAATGAAACTAAATTTGAAGAGAGAAAGCGGTTTTGTTGTTACCCGAAAATCATCGAACGGAATGTATTGTAACACATCAACAAACCCGAGCGCTATCGCAGCGAGGGGGGAGCTTGGTCATCGCACCTGGTCACGCCCATTTTTCTGCGCCGCTGTGCTATCTGAACATTAACCCGAGATTTTCCTTCTGTTTCGAAATAAGGGGAGACGTTGCGGAGCAGTAAAATGGGCGTGGCCAAGCACGATGCCCAAGGTCCCCCCCCCCCCCCAACAAGCCCCTCTAACACACCGGTCAACGCGTGGTTACGGTAACGTGGCGTGCTGCAGCGGAGTGTACAGAGGTGTCCGGACGTCGCGCGCGGCGTTGCGAATAGTCGCGCGGGGCGATCATTGGATTCGCTTGTGTTCCGGCCCTTTACAACTCCCTGATGCATTGGTGGAGAGGTTCCCACGAAGAATATACCTGCTTAGTTCGTTATCAGTCGGTTGAGGAGAACGGGGGGGGGGGGTTTCCAAACATTTCTCCATGATCCATGATTGGCGGGGGTAAAATTTTACATGATGCTTTTCAGCTGTCATGAAACAATTGGTATCAAGAATGTATTTACTTTTTACGACTTTTTCAATCCTAACTCTGCCAATTCGAGACTTGATGCTTCGGGGAAAGCGGCCTTTATCACGCTCTGTTATCATTAGGCATCAAATTCACCTTTACCGCCGTCATCAAAGCTTATCCGCGCAAAGGGTGAATTTGCTGAGCGGTTGGATATCAGTCAGCGGAAAGAGTGAAAATACCGCCGGTGCTGACATCTCAGAAATTTCTACACAAGTGAAAACATCTCACAAGGGACCACTTTGAACGAAAAATGGAGTTTTAGAAAACGGTCTTCTGAGGGTTGTAGAGGAGTTAGAAAGAAACAATTTGAGATTTTAAAATTTCACTCAGTCCTCGCGGGTAGATCAAAAACGGCCAAAAAAGAAAACAACCAGAAAGCTGGCTTGGGAGGATGTAGCACACATGTGACTTATACAGTGGCTATGAAATCATCTGAAAAGCTTCTCCTAAAAGTTTGAAGATGAAATCTCTTGAGTTATGACTTGTTTATTGATCCCCTGAACAATGCTCGTTGCATGCAAACCACCAATCATTGCAATGAAATAGTCGGGGTGAGGTAGCAGCACACCGTGGCTCAGCCGGTTAGGCGTTGGATTACGAAGCAATTGAATTATGGTTCGATTACTGTGGGACTATTACGGCATTATGGCTCTTATATCGCAGAGGTAACTGATATAAACTAAGATTGTTTTATATCCATGTTAGAAGCTATGGAAATTTCAAGGTTTCAACATTTGCTAGAATATCAAGAATACCCTTACCCTTCTCCCCCACATATGCCACAGAAAAACCTTCCTTAATTCGGAGAAACGTTTTAGAGGACTTGTTTTGATATATGACGCTGGAAAGAAAGTTCGGAGCAAATGTAACCTCGTGGACTTGCTCCTTGATCAATGACCAATCTTTTTTCCAACAGAAATAATTATTATAAACAAAAGTGGGTTTACCTAAACTACGAAATCCAACGAAGCAAATTTATTTATTAGCGCATGGCTCCAAGACTATAGGCAAGTGTTTCATTATCACTTCCAAAATATTTATTGAATAGAACCGAACCACTCTTTAAGAACCGCATCTTACAAGGGAACTACTTTTAGTCAGCCTGGCCATTCTGGATTAAATGTAGTTTTCTGGAACTATTTTGGACGTAGAATCCGAGTATGCTCTTCGCAGTTTCCATGAAGAGAAAAGAAACCACTCTGGGAAAAAGTTACAGGCGTTTTTCAAAGAATCGCGGCAAGGCAAGGGTACCCATCAGAGCATTTTTAGGGTGGTTTGAAAAAAAAATTTCGGGTTCGGTTCAAAACTTGTATGTAGGGGTAATCTAGGGTGCTGAACACGAATCTAAAGATTATTTGTCGAAACTCTGAGGTTTACTGTAGATTACGGTAGTTGCCATGCCATAGAGGGCCTAAATCTACCTTAAAAAATTCAAAATTGACAAATGAATTTCAAATTCGTATTCAGCACCCCGAATAACCTCCGTACAGAAATTTTGAGTCAAATCTGAGACTTTGACCCAACTACCGTATACGCACCGTAATCTACCGTAATCTGTCGAAAATCGATAAACTGACCTCAGATTCGTTACGAGCACTTTAAATAACCTCCGAGAGGTTATTTAAAAGGTTATTTCAAAGTTTGGGCCTTAATTTTTTTTCAATCTTTGGAGCCCCATGAGGTACAGTTCACCTCCGCACTGCCGTTCAGTCCGCAAAATGCACGCTGATTGCGAAAGCGTGCTGCGGCGCGGTTGCCAGTACCCTCAGACAGGGATGTGGGATCACCCTTGCGGTTTTTGCCTTTGGTGCCCGGGTGATTCCACCGCCCGGGTGATCCCAAATTCCTGTCTGAGGATCCGCGCCGCAGCACGCTTTCGCAATCAGCGTGCACTTTGCGGACTGAACGGCAGTGCGGAGGTGAACTGTATGTAAGCTCAATGCCATTTTTGGGAGTTCAGGGGTCGAAATTGTTTTTTCGCCCAAACTCCGCCAAATGGGTAATTTGGGGCGCTGAACACGAATCTGAGGTCCGTTTCCCTTTTTTGGCGGATTTCGACAGGTTAGGGTGCACTGAATGGCATTTTACCTACCGTAACCCATTGTTTTGGTCGTTTTTGATCTACCCGTGAGGACTGAGTGAAATTTTAAAATCTTAAATTGTTCCTTTTTACGCCCTCTACAACTCTCAAAAGACCGTTTTTCAAAACTCCACTTTGTGTTGGCAGTCATCCCTTGTCAGTGAAAACATGATAAAACGACTGATCACGTCTCAATGTGCTTACCATGAACACAGCCGGTATAAAAGCAGCCTCATCTCACTAGAGTCCTCATTCGGCATTCTGATGCCGGCCCTGAAAGGTGACTTCGGGCCACTCTCTGGAGGCCAGCATATTTTTGGCTGCTGGGAGGCTACAGTGGGTATCCTCACGGCGGGGGGAGGCAGGTTACGCCGCGGTCCGCAGAGGGTGGCTCCTCACCGCAGACCTCGGTGAAGATTACGCCCATGTTGCGGACAAGACGGGGCTTCTTGCGCTGTGAACCTTCAAATTCGTGAAATTTTCGAGGTAAACTCACCCATTTTTCGAGGTAAATTCACCTCATTTTCGCGGTCAGTTGGACCCTTTCTCGCCGCAAGTTCGCACCACTTTCACGGGATATTCACCCCATTCTCATCTATCCTAGCGGCAAATTCACCCATACAGTGAATTTGACGCGGGAAATTAAGACTTCATGCCGACTTGTACATGAGCATCAAGTCTCTTTTGCTGAGGCATCAAGTCTCGGATTGGCAGAGAATGTATTGTTGCTGCCGCCTAGAAAGTGGTGCCGTATGCATGAACGTTCAAGGGTAGGGTGGCGTATCAATTGTTATCATCGCGATTTTCCTAAAAGCAAGAACTTATCCTACTATATATATTTTGGTAAATTTGTGTGTGTGTGTGTGTGTGTGTGTGTGTGTGTGTGTGTGTGTGTGTGTGTGTGTGTGTGTGTGTGTGTGTACGTGTGTATGTGTGTGTGAGTTTCTCTTTGCGTTTGTTTGACCGTTTATTCGGCGGACTTTCAAGGCGGAGCAACCCTACGAGGGATGGGCTCCGGAAGTGGGCAGGACGTCAGGGTAAGGGTGCAGGACCTCAGAAGTGATGCGCAGTACATCATAGAAAGGGCAGGACCCAAATGGTAGTGCGCCAGACGCCGTAGAAAGTGTGCGGGACCCAAGTGGGAGTGCGCCGAACGCAGCAGGAAGTGTGCGGAATCCAAGTGGGAGTGCGCAGGACGCCGTAGAAAGTGTGCGGGACCCAAGTGGGAGAGCGCCGGACGCCGTAGAAAGTGTGCGGGATCCAAGTGGGAGTGCGCCGAACGCCGTAGGAAGCGTGCGGGACCCAAGTGAAGTGCGCCGAACGCCATAGCAAGTGTGCGGAATCCAAGTGGGAGTGCGCAGGACGCCGTAGAAAGTGTGCGGGACCCAAGAGGGAGTGCGCAGGACGCCGTAGAATGTGTGTGGGGCCCAGGTGGGAGTGCCCCGGACGCCGTAGAATGTGTGTGGGACCCGAGTGAGAGTGCGCCAGACGCCGTAAAAAATGTGTTGGACCGATGTGCAAGTGCGTCAGCCGCCGTAGAAAGTGTGTGGGACCCAAGTGGGAGTGCGCAGGACGCCGTAGGAAGTGTGCGGGACTCAAGTGGGAGTGCGCCGGACGCCGTAGAAAGTGTGAGGGACCCGAGTGAAGTGCGCCGAACGCCATAGCAAGTGTGCGGGACCCAAGTGGGAGAGCGCCGGACGCCGTAGAAACTGTGCGGTACCCAAATGGGAGTGCGCCGGACGCCGTAGAAAGTGTGAGGGACCTGCGTGAGAGTGCGCCAGACGCCGTAGAAAGTTTGCGGGACCCGAGTGAGAGTGCGCCGGACGCCGTAGAAAGTGTGCGGAACCCAAGTGGGAGTGCGCAGGACCCGAGTGGGAGAGCGCCGGACGCCGTAGAAAGTGTGCGGTACCCAAGTGGAAGTGCGCAGGACGCCGTAGGAAGTGTGCGGGATCCAAGTGGGAGTGCGCAGGACGCCGTATAAAGTGTGCGGGACCCAAGTAGGAGAGCGCCAGATGCCGTAGAAAGTGTGCGGAACCCAAGTGGGAGTGCGCAGGACGCCGTGAAAACTGTGCGGGACCCGAGTGGGAGTGCGTCGGACCCCGTCGAAGGTGTGGGGGACCGAAGTGGGAGTGCGCCGGGCGCCGTATAAAATGTGTGAGACCCAATGGAGAGTGCGCCGTAGGAGGTGTGTGAGACCGAAGTAAGGGAGCGCCGGACACCGTTGAAAACGTGTGAAACTCAAGGGAGAGAGCGCAAAACTTCAGAATCACTTCATGCGTCTAAATGAGAGCGTACACCACCCCTTTCTTCAGTTCCCCTATCCTTCACCACTCATTTGAACTGCTTAGCTGTTTATATACACTAGCTTTTCTAAGTCGGGCTTATATACGATGAAAATAAGAGTTAATCAAAATCTGCATCCATTAAACACTAACATCATTCTACTTCATTTGGCAATAAAAGTTATTGCTGACGTCATAAATACATCGTTTCGTACATGTACTTTACCCCAAAATTGGAAAGTGGCTCGTGTTATTCCACTGCCGAAGCCGGGAAAGTCACCATCCACGGCTAAAGGGTACAGGCCGATCAGTCTGCTCTCACCCATCGCCAAAATTGCCGAAAAACTGGTTGTGGAGGAGCTTGCCGAGCATAACAGCCAACAGCAGCACCAACATGGTTTCCGTAAATTACATTCGACCACTACGGCCTTGTTGGAAATTGTGAGCTATGTGCTGGACGGCTTCAATGCCATGAAACCCCAACGTACTGTTGGTGTGGCCCTCGACTTAACAAAGGCATTTGACACTGTCAATCTGGGCCTACTATCAGAGGTCTGTTGAAGTCTACCATTAAGCCATGGCAGAAGCGGTGGATAACTGCCTTCACTAAAGGGCGTCGGGCAAATGTGCTATTCCAGGGACATGTTTCCAATAGCATCCCCATCGCCGCTGGTGTCCCTCAAGGAGGAGTTTTATCGCCTGCACTTTTCAGTTTATATCTAGAAGATCTGCCCGTTCCTCCTGAAGACATCAAGGTCGTTGCATACGCGGATGATATTACTATTCTGTGCCGAGATCGCGACATTAAGGTAGCCACCAGTAAGATCAATGACTACTTGATCGAGTTGAAATGTTTCTTCGATCACAAAATGCTCACAGTCTCTGCCTCCAAATCGTCCGTCACCGTCTTTTCCACTGATAATGCGGAGCACAGTGCCCATCCTATGGTGAAATGGGACGAAACTCAATTGCAGGCCACCCGATTCCCCAAATTACTTGGACTCGTGTTGGATCCTTCGTTGAGGTTTCATAAGAACACTGAGCAGAAGCAAGCCACAGTGAAAACAAGACTCAACGTCCTGCGTGCTCTCGGTGGAACGTCCTGGGGATGCAACAAAGAAACGATCCTGACCACGTATAAGGCTATTGTGCAACCCGCCTTGGAGTATGCTGCGCCAGTCTGGCAGCACATCGTGTCGGACACCTCTTGGTCCAAGCTGCAGCGCGTCCAAAATGGTGCTCTGCGAATTGCAACAGGCTGTTCTAAAAGCTCTCCAATAGAGCACTTACACGCCGAAGCTCGCATATTGCCAGTTAGAGACCACTGCCAACTCCAGGCGCAACAAATGTACATTAACATCGTGAAGCAGCCGAATCATCCATCGCGAAGAGTACTAAACCCGGTGAGAGAGAGGTATCAGAAAGCCCTTCGCTGATGCTCCGTCGAAAGTAGATGTGCAGAGATGGACCGAAACACAACAAGAACGCCTCCGTCTCTTGCGCGCGGAGCATACCCGATTCGTGAAGGAACACTTGAGCAGAGTTGCCATAAACTCCATCCTGGGAGTCGCACCTCCAAAGGTCAGCGAGACAGAGATGGAACTTGGCAGGCGTGCCAGGTGCACCCTTGCATCGTTACGCTGTGGACACTCCCCCATGCTTATGTCATACTTGCATAGGATTGACAACAGCAAACCTGACGAGTGTCCAGATTGCGGTAGTCAAGGGCATACTACTGCGCACCTGTTCACTTGTCCGAAGAGACCGACTACATTGACGACAATGGATCTGTGGACGAACCCAGTGCTAGTGGCCGAGTTTCTGAACCTATGACAGAACCCCTCTCTGTGGCTGCAAAGAAGAAGAAGAAGGCAATAAAAGTAGCAGGATGTCGGTTGATCATGAAAACGTTTAGTAAATTTCAAACAGCGGTTGTCCTTATCATGACAGAAATTAAAATAAATCAAAAGCCACTCCAGAATCTTATAGAACGGAAGAACGACCGGTGTGTCACGGTACAGGTAAGGAGGTAAACGGGTGTTGCAAGGTCTGGAATGCTTTCTGATTTCCGATGGTTCAAGTGTTGCACCAGAAGCCAGCTTATGGGCCAGCGCAGGAAGAAAGAAAGCGCCGATTTATTTGCCTTATACCCAAGATGCCGGCGCAGCCGGACCCCAGAGGCAGAGGCCGGCGTCAGCCGGCCGACGCCGCTGGTACTTTATAAACAGAAACTTTTGAACCTATACTTATAATAATATTCATCACGTTGCTACGTTACCTTCAGCAAAAAAACCCTGTTTGAAGCCACAAATCGAGGACTATAACAGGAAGCACTGTTTCTACGAAGGTTGACGAAAATAGGCTGACGTGATCACATAAATAGCCTTGCTTTATCCCATCTGAACCGCAACAGCG
Source organism: Aplectana chamaeleonis (assembly GCA_029168955.1). Taxonomy (NCBI): domain Eukaryota; kingdom Metazoa; phylum Nematoda; class Chromadorea; order Rhabditida; family Cosmocercidae; genus Aplectana; species Aplectana chamaeleonis. The sequence goes on from JAPDOI010001223.1 coordinate 164,767, forward strand.
ACAAAGACATTGCAAATGCTCGCAAATGTAGTTCTTTTTAACGTAATCGTACGTTTTTCTCACGAAATAATCGATGCGGGAAACGTGCTCTAATAACAGCGCCGCCCATACACCTTTGTACACTCTGGTGCAACACGCCACGCTACCGTAACCACGAAGCGTTGACCGGTGTGTTAGAGAGGCTTGTCCCCCCCCCCCCTGCTGCGGTAGCACCCAAACACCTGAAAAAACAAATGAACAGACAACGAGAGAGGATGAACAATGAACAACTGGCAAAATGAAAAGTTGAATGAATGACACCACGCCGATCCATGGAAAATCCATTCGGCTCTGTGAAAACTGGTGAGTGCGATGTAGGGCGTCTAACGCGCCGAGGCCCATCCCGTACGCGACAAATACACGTCAAAGACACTACAGTCGCTCTACATGTCCGTCCAGCCCCGCTCGGCGCGCTTGTGGGATCAATGCCGCGCCGACGGAAGAACGAGCAAAATAGGCCACGCCCTCCAAGGCGAGACGCGCTTGAATGTCTGAGTATGAAAGCCCTCTGCGAGAATTTTGTCGTCGGGCGCTCGCACTGCGAGTTGCGTCCTCGCAGTGCGGCAAGAACTATGAAAGCCCCCCCCCCCTACAGTTTCACCGCAAGACAGCTCGCATGCGAGGACGCTGCGAGCACGTAGCTATGTGCTTATACGTGTCGCAGCTCGCAGAACTCTAGATGCCACCTAACAGATAAAACTTGCGGTTTTTCACATTTTTTTCAAATCTTAGGAAACCATTCCAAACCATTTTTAGACATTAATATCAGGTTTTCTGCGCTCTTTTCAATGCAATTTAGACCTAATTTCTACGTTTACTCTAAACTTAGATCTCGAAAAAGCAGTTGCGCGCGTGGCCGGTTCAAAACCAAATCTGGTGCGCGCTTCGAGCGCACCACAGTATATGCAAAATAAGGCGAGCTAAAAATCCGACTTGAGTGGATTGCCAATCCTCCGGGCATCCTTCATACACCATACCGATCAAATAAACAAAGATCTATCTGGAAAAAAGAAGAAACAAGCGAAAATTCTAAGTTTCGTTGCTGAGAATTTTTTAGGATGCCCCTTCCAGCGATTTTCAGGTATGCGCTAACCGCCCTATGTGGAAAAGACATTGCAGTTTCATGTTTTCCTCTCCAATCTGCTGAGTCCTCCATTTTAGAGGGACCCTGACTGAGCTACGACCCCACCCCCACTAGGAATCGGAATCAGATTGTGGTATGGCATTGCGCTCTCTTTCTGTTCCACGAATATCTTTCATTCATCGTGCGCTGCTTCTCACATGAGTTTCATGTGTGTTTTACCAAACAACCGTCATAAATAATTGATTTGTTTAGCCGATGACCGACATGGCGTCTACGTCAGCTGGAGCGCTCCGCGCTTTGGCGATGGAACTCAAAAACATCGAGTCGCAACCGCTGGAAGGCTTCACTATATCGGCCAGTGACGACAATTTGTTCGTCTGGACTGTAGGAATCTATGGACCTCCGAATACTCTGTATCAGGCTCGTCAATATCCACTTCATCATCGCAACCGGGACTAAGAATGATAGTTACAAGTTCATTGTTTTAGGGAGGGTATTTCAAAGCTGTGATACGTTTTCCTCCAAATTATCCATACTCACCGCCGTCTATGAAGTTCCTCACCAAAGTCTGGCATCCCAACGTTTATGAGGTTAGCTTTTCCTTCTGAAGACACGACTTCAATGTACTGTGGAGACTTCCACCCCAGAATTTTCTATCTAGGATTGTGTGGAAACCTGTCCGCGCCATGATTTTCACCCACCACAAGCTTGACATCGACCCGGGGTTTCTCTGTCTTTTCAAAATCAGGAGAGTTAGGGGACCGAGTTAATTTAGTTATTTTCCACATAGTGTTGGGTTTTCTTGGCTGAGCAACATCTCTTTGAATATTTCCCAGTTAGCCTTACGATAACTAGAATAAGACTTACAACGAGAGCCAGAGAACGGAGCAAGCAAACTATTAAGTGACAGATCCAATGAAGGAATTATGGGAGCATGACACCACTGGCGCAGGGCCACATCAGTAGCAGGCTACGGCGCGAGGTGTGATACAACCCGGCATTGGTCCGACCCTCCACCCAAGTCAAGCGATTTGCTCAGCCCCCCCCCCTTGGGAAAAAGTAATGGCGACGACCGGGGGGAGGGGTCCTCACTTCGTAATTTTTTATAGTGAACACATTTTTAGATCAAGACTACATTGATGCATCGATTGTATCAAGTAATCCTAATAATGAAATAAATAAATGTTTTCCACGAAAGCAGACAAAAACAACTCTCCTGCGGCAATGACACCAAATGTTTGTTCAATGGCTGAACATTGCGTAGTGCCCTGAGGACACATAGATGCGGTTTCGGGCATGAAAACCATATTAAGTAACTGGCTACACGGATGTGAAAACGCACTCAAAATGTCATGGACGCAGCTTCAAGCCGAACAGCGCTACATAAGGTGGGTGGAGCCTGTTTCCATGCCCTGAGGGCAAATAGGTGCGGTGTTGGGCATCAAAACCACATTAAGTAATTGGCTATCCGGAAGTGAAAAAGTACTCAAAATTTCATGGACGCAGCTCTAACCTACCCTCCCTATGTAGCGCTGTTCGGCTTAAAGCTGCTTCCATGAAAATGCGAGTGGGTTTTTACATCCGGATATCCAAATAATATACGTGGTTTTCATGCCCGAAACGGCACCTATGTGTCCTCAGGGCATGAAAACAGGCTCCGCCTATCCTATGTAGCGCTGTTCGGATTGAAGCTGCATTCATGAAATTTTGAGTGCGTTTTCACATCCGGATATCCAATTCATATATAGTGGAGTCCACCAAGAGAGTCTCATTTACTTATCAACAAGAAGCGGTTGGCTGGGGATCAATGTGCATGAATCACGTACCAGCACGCTTGATACCGATTGAGCGAGAGCGGTTGTGCTGCAACGAGTTTCATGTTCATTCATCTCCAATCGACCGCTTCTCAATGATAAGTAAATGAGACACTCTTGGTGGACTCCACTATACGTGGTTTTCATGCCCGAAACCGCACCTATGTGCCCTATGCTTCAGGCGATGTCGCATTTTGGACACGAGTCAATTTCGTGGAGTTGATTGCAAAAGACATGACAGTGAACAATGCTCTTCTCAAACAGCCAACTATCCATTATTTCTCAGAATTGCGAAATTTTCCACTTTTAGCGGGTTCGAGCCCGTGAATCCTAAATCGCCTAAAAATGTATCTTCGATTACGAAATTCCAGAACATGTGTCATTTAGTTGACAGGATAGTCCGCTCGCTTGTAATGACCTCGATGACAGCGAATACTCAACACCACTACCGCTGACATATCCAGGAGCGCTTTGGTGACACATTTTACCTGGCCACGACTCCTTCTCCATGTTAGAGTCAGTAACGATGGCCATGCTACTGTCGTCTATTGTCTTGCGTGCTTTATCACCTGTGAATTGTAAGCTCTTCTTGTGTGTTCCTGCCTTATTTTTGCGTCTCCATTTCATTACTTGCCTCAGTTGTTTTTTTTTTTCGCTGTTGTTTCTCACTATTCAGTTTCTTTTTTGATCTGTCTCATTTTGCTCTCTCTGTATGATCTCCAGTCTTATTTTGACCTCTTATTGTGATCTCATTTTGCCGTCTCTGTTTGCCTTCATTTTTTATGCTTCTTCTTCTTCTTTGCAGCCGCAGAAGGGTTTTTGTCATAGGTTCAAGAAACGGGCGACCGAAGTTGGATTCAACCACAAATCTATTGTCGTCAGTGAGGTGGACCTCTTCGGACAGTCGAACAGATGAGCTGTAGTGTGGCCAGGGTTACCATAATCCGGACACTCGTCAGGCTTACTGCTGTCGATCCTATGCAAGTATGACATCAGCATAGGGGAATGCCCGCAGCGCAACGAGGCGAGGGAACATCTAGCCCGCCTACCGAGTTCCATCTCGGTGTTGCTGACTTCAGGTGGTGCGATCCCCAATATGGGGTTGACAGCCACCCTACTCAAGTGTTCCCTGACGAAACGGGTGTGCTCCGCACGTAAAAGACGAAGACGATCTAATTGGGAGTCCGTCCATCTTTGTATATTGACTTTCTCGGGAGCATCCGCAAAAGGCCTTCTGATATGTCTCTCTCTCACGGGATTCATGATCCTTCTTAATGGGTGGTCAGGCTGCTTGACAATGTTAATAACCAGTTGCTGCGCTTGGAGTTGGCAGTGCTCCTTAACAGGCAGAATATGGGCTTCAGCATAAAGATGCTGCACTGGAGTGCTCTTTGCACACCCAGTGGCAATCCGAAGAGCAGCATTTTGAACTCGCTGCATCTTTGTCCACGATGAATCCGATACTATGTGTTGCCATGCCGGTGCTGCATACTCCAACGTCGGCTGCAAGATTGCCTTGTACGTGGTCAGGATCGTCTCCTTACTGCTTCCCCACGACGTACCTCCCAGAGCTCGTAAAACGTTGAGCTTAGCTCTCACTGTAGCCTGTTTCTGCTCTGTGTTTTTATGGAACCTCAGCGAAGGATCCAATACTAGACCAAGCAGCTTCGGGAAACGTGCGGCAGGCAGACGAGCGTCTTCCCAGTTCACAACGGGGTGAGCACAGTGTTCCTTAGGGTCAGTGGAGAAAACAGACGCAGATGATTCAGCGGCAGAGACAGTGAGCATCATATCATCGAGAAAGCTCTTCAAGACGACGAGGTAGCTATTGATCTTGCGTGCAGCTACATTAATGTCTCTGTCCCGGCACAAGATGGTGATGTCATCCGCGTACACAACGACTTTAATGTCACTTGGGGGGACGGGCAAATCTTCAAGGTAAAGACTGAACAGAGCAGGCGATATGACTCCTCCTTGAGGGACACCGGCAGCGATCGGGACGCTATTAGAGACATGTCCCTGGAACAGCACTTTTGCTCGGCGCCCTTTGATGAGTGCGGTTATCCATAGTTTCTGCCAAGGCGCGATGGAGGACCTCAAAAGCTCCTCGGACAGTATGCCCAAGTTGACAGAATCAAAAGCTTTCGTGAGGTCCAGGGCTACACCAACAGTGCGTTGAGGTTTATAGGCGTTGAAGCCATCCAAGACATAGCTCACAATCTCCAGCAGCGCCGTGGTGGTAGAATGTAATTTGCGGAATCCATGTTGGTGCTGTTGTTTGTTATTATGCTCGGCAAGCTCCTTCACGACCAGTTTCTCAGCGACCTTGACAATTGGTGATAAAAGACTTATTGGCCTGTATCCCTTCGCTGTGGATGGCGATTTACCAGGCTTGGGCAACGGAATGACGCTTGCCATTTTCCAGTCTTGGGGTAGGATGCACGTGCGAAATGAAGTGTTATTGACGTCAGCCAGGATTGGCATAATCTCACTCGGCAGTTTTTTCAATACCGCTGGACTAATGCCATCCGGTCCTATAGCCTTCGAGTTGCGCATCTCTTTTACCACCTTTTCAATCTGCGCAGGCGTCACTGCTTCTGCTTCGTTCATGAGTGGCAACTTACAGAGCTCTCTAACAGTCACTCGATTCTGTTTCCCTCTCTTAGCCTGTTATGAAAAAATTCTTTCCGAGAGCAGTTGCAGCCTCTTTTCCCGATTTGAAGACTCCATTCTCGAACTCGATCGTAGAGTAGTTGGTGGAGGTGCTCTTGCCCGAGATCTTCTTTAGAACTTTCCAAGTTGACGCTCCATCACTCTTGAAATTCATCTTCTCCGTGAATTCCTCCCAACACTCCTTCTTGTGCTTGTCCAGATCTCGCTTAATCTCGCTGTCCAGCTCAGCAATGGTCGGATCCAGGTGATCTGCGACTCTATTTGCATCCCTTGTCCTTTTTCCAAGATTTCCCTGGTGACATTGGGAAAGAAGGTCTTAACTCGGCCCTCCGGAATGGCTGCTTTCATATCCTTGCGAATCGCGTCGGTCAAGTGACGTTCCTTCTGGTGCACATTTCCGTTCCATGGGTAGTCATCCACATGGCGAAATGCCACCTCCCTGAACAAGCGCCAGTCTGCAAGGCAAAGATTTATATAAGACTTTTGAAGGATACCTGAATAAGAGCAAGAGAATTAGAGATCGACATGGACAAAGACGGGGATATGATCACTGGACAGAGTTGTGGCGGTCGACCAAGAGGAGGCGCTGGAGAGATTAGAAGACACAAGAGAGATGCCTGGACTAGAGGATCGGCCGTTGGCCGGGAGACGAGTGGGCTGATCATCGTTGAGAATGACCAGATCGCACTCCTCCGCCCATTCTTGTTGTTGTTGTTGTTGTTGTTGTTGCCCATCATCCACCATACACACTGATCCTGGATCCAATTTCCGGCATATTGACGACGTCATCGAAGCAACGTTGCTGGGCCCCTCTTCTTTGGAGGATCCCTGAGTTTGGCGTTTTTCCACCCTCTTTTTTGATTTTTTTATTTATTTTTTTATTTCTTTTTCTTTTTTTTACATTTCAAATTCTTTATTACATATTTAAAGTGACAGGAAATGGGCTACTTCCACTGGTTTGAGCCAGAGATCTTGTATTGTGAGGTGCGTTGGCTTTCCAGAGCAAGAGAACATGTGAGGTACTGTGTGTTCCTCAAGCCCGCAGTCTGGGCAAAGTGGATTATCGGCTGCTCCTATCTTATGTAGATACCATTGCGACATCGAATAGAAACCGCTCCGGAGCTGAGATAGCGCTGCCCGACTTGGTCTTGGCAAAGTCTCCTCCTCCTTAGCAATGTTCGGCGGCGGTCCACTTAGCAAGGGGGGTGGTCGTAGTAACCAGAAGCTCCTTTACAAACTCTTTGTGCACATCTTTGCGAATGCTTTCCGCGTTTCCTGGCCTGACCAACATTGGCTTGATCGTTCTGACATGTTTCCTGATCTGTCTTGGTGGTTCCGGTTTCTTCATCATGTCGTGTGAGGGATGTTCTGGATCAAGTGCCGCAACCGTTCGATATTGAAGCGTCAACATCTCATTATGAGTTTTGACTGGCATGATTCCCGTCTCATTGCTGAGGTGGGTAGTGCCAGCCATCGCCAGGCTTCCCGTCGCGGTCCTCAAGTCTGCATTTTGACAAGCTTGTAACCGATCCCAGTGAGTCGGCGCAATGAGCGGGCTCCAGGCTGGAGCAGCGTAAGACATCACGGATTGTCCGGTGGCGCGGTAGGTCAGTGTGAGCAGCTCTTTGCTTTGTCCCCAGTTTCTTCCTGCCAACGCTTTCAAGAGATTCGCTCTTTTAGCCGTCTTCTTGCGAACATCTTCCGCATGTAATCGACCCGTCATCACAGTGTCGAAATGGTAGCCGAGAATTGTCGGATTTCTTTCGTGCGTGATTTGCATCCCATTTATGAACACTTTCGGTACGTATCTCGCTTGAGCAGAATGTGTTGTTAGAAGAGACAGTGGTCTTCTGAAGCGACAGTTGAAGATGTGGATCTTCCAGGGCCTTTGTTAGCTTCGGGAGATAATCGTTCAGACGTTTTTCGCAAGTTTCAATATCCGGATCTGACTCCACCAGTGTTAGGTCATCCGCATATCCGACTAGACGTGTTTCTGGAGGGGGTGCCGGGAGATCTGCTATGTAGAATGAGAACAGGAGCCGAGATAGAACCGCACCTTGCGGTACCCCGGAGCGCACCAATCTTACTTTCGACATCTGGCCTCTAAACTCTGTCCGTATTGTTCTTTCTTTCAGGTAGCTAGAAATCCATCGGGCTAAACCTCTCGGTAGGGATGACTCGGCAAGCTTTTGACAAAGGATGGAGATAACCACACATATGCTTTCTTCAAGTCGAGTGCAACCATAATTGAGCGGCTAGGCGGTCTCTTCTCATTTAACCCATCCGTGATGAATCCGGTCAATTCGACCAACGCTGAGGTTGTGGAGAAACCTTTCCGGAAACCATTCTGCCATCCAGGGATTTGCAGGTGCGTCTCCAGTGTAGGAAGAATGGTTCTTTCAAAGGTGCGTGCCATAGATGAAATGATCGAAATAGGCCTGTAGCTGTTCAGATCTTCTGCCGGTTTACCAGGCTTCAGGAGTGGGAAAATTCTCGCCTCCTTCCACGACGCCGGGATCAGTCCAGTTGACAGGGTTCTGTTGAAAAGGGCTCCAAGGCACTCCCGAAAAATTGGTCCTGAATGTTTGAGCATTACAGGGGCCACACCACTTGTATCCAACGCTCTAGACGGCTTGCATTTCTTCAAGGCGGCGTCGATGAGGGCTGTCGAAATGATGGGAACGTTTTCTCTCGGAAAGTTTTTGATCCATCGGAAGGTCCTTCGTGACGACTTCATGCTTTTATGAGGGCATGGCGAACTGAACTGTTTGCATAAAAGATTGGCCGCATTCTTGTTTTTCAACGGTTTGCCCCTATGCAAAATTTGGATGGGATTGGGTTTCGCTGAACGGCCATCCAGAGCCTTCATGGTTGCCCATAGCTTCGAAGAGTTTGTACGATGATCTATGCCTTCCACGAAAGTTCTCCATGTCTGCTGTCGGTCCTTCCTCACTTCATCAGCGATTTCTCTGTTCAGCTCAGGGATTCTGGTGTTGGTCGGGTCCGTTCTTCTAATCGAGTCTCTTTCACATATGAGGTCCTTAGCGGTGTCCGACAGTCTCGGCATAAAAGCCTTACGTCTGCCCTTAGGGATAGCTTGTGACGTTGCTGTCCTTACGGCCGATGCGAGAAATCTATCCATTTCAAGTGGAGTGGTCCGGAAGTCGAAATCCGCCGATTGTTGTTCCAGCACTGACAGAAATTTGGGCCAATACGCCTTTTTGATGTTCACGAAAGTGTTCCTCGGTGAGGAATATATAAGGGCCTCGCTTCTGAACTCCATCAGGATAGGGAGGTGGTCACTTGCGCCTGTGTTAACAGTGTCCCAAACTGCTGACGACGCTAGGTCCTGTGAGCACAGCGAGAGGTCCGGTGACGAGGGTCTTCCATACGTCGGCTTCCTAGTAGGGTGAGGGGCATCATTGAGAATCACAAAATTCGACTGCGCTATCTCCTCCTCGAGGTCCTGTCCATGTTGGTCCTCTTCACCCTCTGACCAAAGAGGACTGTGCGCGTTGACATCTCCCATGACGATTGTGGGTTTCCCGCATGTCAGGAATTGGGCGATAGACAGCTCGTATGCGGGTGGGCATGAGGACCTAGGCGGAGAGTAGAGATTGTGAATGTGCACAGATCCAGCCTTCGTTCCCACAGCTAAGGAGATGCATTCCGTCGTATCATCTCTGGTTCCAGGAGTGATCACACTGCACTGTAAGTTGTTTCTGACCAGAAAGGCCACACCTCCTCCGGAACTCGTTCGGTCATTTCTCAGGCATGTGTAGCCTCGAACCACCGGTGATCCTTGATTGGGATCCAGTTTAGTCTCTTGAAGTCCCACAATGTCAGCTCCTATGCGGTGTGCGAGAGCTTCTAGTTCCGCTGATTTGTTGCGAAAACCATTTATATTCCACTAGATCATCTTTAGGGAGTCGGGACTTCTTCTTCTTCTTCTGCAGCCTCAAAGTGGTTTTTGTCATAGGTTGAGGAACTGAAAAAAAGTCGGGACTTGAACGCTGAGGTTGATATGTCGGTACGGAGACGCAGTTAGGGCACACGTATGAGCTGTCCGCATCCTTGAAGAACTTGAGACCGGAGCATTTCTTCACATGAGTCCATTTCGTGCATTTGCTACATTGAACGCTCCCTGCAGCGGCTGAGGTCCCACACTGGGTGCAGGGCCATCGAATCCGGCGAGGGGGTCCAGGGTTTGCTTCGATTCCGGCACGGATGAGTAGACAACGGATCAGCAGCACCGGTTTATGCTGACCCGCAACCGAAAAAATTGGCTCCAGAACTCGTGAGAAGTGAATTGTGGGAGGTATAGTTGAGGATCTTTGACTTCGGAAGGATGGCGGCCATTGTAGACGACTTCCTCTTCCGCGTACGCTCTTGCCAAACGAGTAGGCGATCCTCCATAAGAGCTCCGCCCATTCTTCGACGTCTTCTCCTCTAGCGTCAGTGTCAAGCGACGAGCAGAATGTATGAGCATTGAAATCGCCTGCGAAGACAACAGAGTGTGAAAGTGAGCAGTCGTACAACTGCTTGAGTGAGGGAGTAGGGTCGTAAGATTGGGGACAGGACGTGGTAGGAGGGATATAGATATTAAAAAGAGATATAGGTGTTTTAAGAGGGAGATGGATAGGTAGGTACTCAAGAATACCGTCCGATGGGGTGTTTGGTATGATATGAGAGGGTATATTAGATAATACGAAAGTGGAAACTCCTCCGCCGTGAGCTGACCTTGGAGCATGATATGCAGTGTAGCCAGGAATGTTAGGTAAACGAGCGTTAGCGGAAGGAGACAGCTTGGTTTTCAGAACCATAATGATATCAGGGTGATGAGTACGTGCGTGCCAAAAGAGAGAGTTCAGACAGCTTGGCTCGAAGGCCGTTGAGGTTGATATGTGCAATAGAGAGGGGGCGGTTGGTGAATGAGGAATCAGAGTTGCTGGGGGCAGAGCACAGAACACAACGGAAGGAAGAGTCGTGATGCCTCGCAGAACTGAGACCCGAACAGGAGAGATGCACCCACCTTTGGCATCCGAAGCACTGGACGCTTGTTTTCCTCCATGTGACATCCTTGCCGCACGTGGCGCATGGGTACTTCTGAGCGGGTCCTGGATTCCTCTCGACGCCGGCCATTTGTAGTAGAATCTTTAGGAGAGCTGCGACCAGCCAGCACCTCTTTCATGACAAAAACCCTCTTCGCGGAGGGGTTGACGTCGGTTTGCACGGAGGTGGTCTTCTTTCCTCCACACTGCCACGGCACGAACGTACGACATCACGGCAGCACGCTTCTCATTCGCGCGTACACATACCATATGAGGGCGGCAGAGGCGCAGGCACGCAGGCCACCCTGATCGCGTGCCCCGGTAGTCTCACTCTAACCCCTTTCGTGACGATCCAGTAGTGCAATGCGTAATCGGGGACGAGATGCCATAGAATCGTCCACACGACTCCCGGAGTTCAACTACGATCCAAAAAATGGCGGAGCATTCGATCTATGGTACAATCGATACGAGGATGTCATTTGTGATGGTTCAACTCTGGACGAAGCCGCGAGAGCACGATTGATTGTCTCGAAACTCGACTCCACAACGTATGCACGATTCGCCAGCCGCATTTTGCCCCAGAAAACCTCCGAGATCACTCTGGAAAACACAGTTAAGACTCTCAAGGAGCTGTTTGGACACAATACATCAATATTCGCTAGACGTTATGCTTACCTGAAGCCACAACACAATGGTGAAGCTCTTCGCGATCACACTGGAATGGTAGATCGACGTCACAAAATGGCGGAATTCAACGAATTGTCACCTGAACAGATGAAATGCCTGGTTTGGATTTGTGGATTGGTCGCCTCCGAGGATGCCGACCTACGTTCTCGAGCACTCCGAAAGATGGAAGACAAGCCGCAAACCAGCTGAAGGAACTCAGCGCCGAGATCCAGCTATTCATGGACATTCGACAAGATGCCCGGCTCCTCGGAAATCAGCAACCAATTTCGCCTCAAAACCATATCAACGCTGCCAATGCCAAAACAACTCGACCGAAGGATCCGCCTTCACCCTGTTTTCGTTGCGGAGGCAGTCACTGGTCCAAGGATTGCGATTTCATCAGCAAAACATGCCACGACTGCAAAATGGTTGGTCACAAGAAAGGATTCTGCTGCCACTCCACAAAACGGAAGCCGAAGCTAAAGATGAGACGCAGACAAGCCAACAATGTCGTTGTCATTGCATCCACAACTTCGGAAATGGCAAATGTTGACCGCATCTACCGAACCGTAACGATCAATGGATCTGATGTGAGAATGCGACTCGACACTGGTGCTGATGCTACTCTACTCAGTTACAAGGACTGGATCGCAATCGGTTGTCCCCCACTGTTGCCGCCCTACGTCACACTGAAGTCAGCAAACAACAAGAGAATAAATGTAAGCGGACACTTGAAATGCAACTTTATTCTTGATGGTCATTAAGGAAACGGAAGCTGCCACGTTGCGGACACAAACTCGTTGCTGGGCCTCGATCGGGTCGCACAACACGGAATACTCGCACGGAATCTTGCTGAAAACGTCACCTGCAATGCTGTAACCAATTCAACGTTGAGCAGTCAACGATTATCACTTACCACGAAGCTCCAGAAACAGTTTACCTCCGTTTCCGCACCAGGACTGGGATGCTGCACAATATCGAAAGCAATGCTCAAACTGAAACCGAACAGCAAATCCATATTCATGAAGGCACGACCTGTTCCATACACCGCTACCCCGAGGATTTCACACGAAATGGAGAGACTGGTTGCTGCGGATGTTCTCTCGCCCGTCGATCACTCTGAATGGGCCGCTCCCATAGTCGTCGTTCAGAAGAAAAATGGAACAATTCGTCTGTGTGCAGACTACTCCGTTGGACTGAACGACGCACTCGAACAGTACCAGCACCCCCTTCCAACGCCCGACGATATATTCGCTAAACTGAACGGCCGACGATATTTTTCACAAATCGATCTTGCCGAAGCCTATCTTCAGCTCGAAATGGATGAAGATTCACGAGCACTACTCACGACCAACACACATCGAGGACTCTACCATTTCAATCGCTTACGTTTCGGAGTTAAGGCCGCTCCTGGTATTTTCCAGCAACAAATGGACTCCCTTATCGCCGGATTGGACGGTGTAGCCGCTTACCTCGGCGATCTCATTGTGACGGGCAAGACCGTCGACGAGCACAACACACGCCTCGAAGCCTTACTTCAACGAATACACAACTACCGATTCCGTGTTCGCTTGGAAAAATGCGCCTTAATGCAAACTGAGATCAAATATCTTGGATTCGTCATTAATGCTGAAGGACGCAGCCCCGATACCGCGAAAATCGAGGCAATACTGAAATTACCACCTCCTAAGGATGTAAGTCAACTCCGTGCGTTTCTGGGACTGGTGAACTTCTATGGAACGTTTGTCAAAAACCTACACGACCTACGTGCTCCATTAGATGCTTTGACTAAAAAGGATACTGCCTACATTTGGAGTCCAGAATGCAAAGCTTCCTTCGATCAGATCAAGAAAACGCTCAACTCGGATCTTCTCCTGACACATTTTGATCCAAGCCTGCCGATCATAGTCGCCGCAGATGCCTCAAATTACGGAATCGGAGCAGTATTGACGCACCTCTTCCCGAATGGAACTGAAAAAGCGGTCTACCACGCAATCCGCGCTCTGACACCCCCACAAAGGAATTACAGTCAGATCGAAAAAGAAGGTCTAGCTTTGATCTTTGCTGTGTAAAAGTTCCACCGATTCCTCCATGGGCGCCATTTTACACTGAGAACGTATCATAAACCCCTTTCAATTTTCGGAAGCAAAAAGGGCGTGCCTGTCTACAGCGCCAACCGTCTCCAGAAATGGGCCACAATTTTGCTGAATTACAATTTTACCATCGAATACGTCAATACGAAGAATTTCGGACAAGCCGGTGCGTTACCGCGTCTCATTGGGTCACGTTCACCAGAACCAGAGGATCGCGTAATTGCTGCCGTGGACGCTGATATTGCTGCTGAAGTCATGGACAATCTCCGCCAACTTCCGCTCTCATCAAAGGTCATTCGCGATGCAACTGCCTCAGATCCTATACTTACAGATGTGATCAACTACAAGCGAAAGGTAAAATGGCCAAGAATCGCCTGGTGATTCCAAAATCTCATCAACATCGTGTCCTCAGTTCACTACACAAGGCTCATCCCGGACAGACACGGATGAAAATGCTAGCTCGAAGCTACGTTTGCTGGCCTACGCTTGATGCCGATATAGAGAGCCTCGTCAGGACCTGCAGTAAGTGCGCGCTAGCTGCCAAGAACCCTATCGAGACCGACTTACACTCCTGGCCAAAGTCAACCTCCCCATGGACACGCATACACGCTGATTTCGCCGGACCACTTGATGGAGTCTACTACCTGATAATCGTGGATGCTTTCTCAAAATGGCCTGAAATCGTCCAGGTGAGCTCCATTTCTACAACCGCTACGATGGATGCAATGAAGAAAGTTTTTACAGAGTTCGGCAATCCAACCACACTCATCACGGATAACGGAACACAATTTACCTCAGCAAACTTCGCTCAATTCTGCCTATTCAGAGGAATTACGCACGTTCGTACCCCAACCTTTTCATCCTCAGAGCAATGGGCAAGCCTAACGCTTTGTCGACACGTTCAAACGAGCCCTAGTTAAGATGAAAGGAGAGGAACCAACGACAGACGCTCTACAAACATTTCTGATGGCCTACCGTTCCACACCCTGCCCATCAGGACCAAACCACCTTTCACCAGCCGAGAACTTTCTCGGACACCGTCTTTGAAATACGCTGGACCTCATGATGCGATCTACTGAAACTATCATGGGACCACGCGATGTTAAAATGGAAATCTAATTCAACCGACATCACGGAACCCGCCCACGCTATTTCGAAGTCAACGACAACGTCTTGTCGAAAGACTACCGATTATCGAAAAGCTCATGGACTCCCGGTACTGTAGTTCGACGTATCGGGAAAGTGACTTACCTCGTTCGATGCAAGGACCTCCTATGGACTCGGCACATTAATCAACTGAAGCCCCGCCATAGCCAATCAACAATCAGCGAGTTTCTCGACATCTTCGGCCTACCATTATACCAGTCTGGAGATGCCGCCGTCGCTGACGATTCGCCAGCTACCGACTTAGAAATCACAATCGATGACAATTCGAGGACAAATGCCACCATCTCGTCAACGGCACCACCTCGACGTTCGTCACGCAGCCGCCGAGTGCCGCGTCAGCTCAACATCGATCCGGTCCAGAAAACGTACCGTCTCTAACTGAGGAAAGGAAGGTGTTGTGGCCAATCGACCACTCACCGCCTGCAATCACCCCATCGCGCCACTAGAAGTGTTATTGTGTACTTTGAACCTTGAGGCCTATAAAAGGCCGCCTATCACCTTATTGTTGTTCATTGTTCCTGGTAATAAATCATCGTCTCTGATCGTGTCCACACTACAACAGGGCGTCTTAGAGCTGCAGCGAACGCGTCTGAATACCGCTGGTTCAGCTCATAGTCGCGGTCCGGCAACAATTTGTAATTAACCAAGCGACATAGGATTCATGCTGCGCAGCAACAAATTGACAGCGCCATGAAGTTCGTTTTTGGGCTACTAGCTCTTGACGGAACCTTGAACATTTTCCTATGAAAACGCACTTATTAAGTTACGTTTCTCAAAAAAATAAAGAGGGGTGCAAACTGAATCGACACAAATATAGCGAAGAAGCCTCTATATGAACACTACTTGGTAAGAGATGTTTTAGAATGGTGATTTGTGCATTAGTATCCTTCATCCGCCGGTCGATGATCCACATAGTGGCGAGTTACCCTGTGAAAGATGGAATCCAACACAGAGTGTGAGGTGAGCTATTTTCATTTGGCAGTCAGATGTTTGTCTGAATTCTGTGATCTTTTTCAGGACAATTTTGCTCTCCGTTATCTCTTTGCTCAACGAACCCAACACGTCGTCACCAGCTAACGTTGATGCCTCTGTTATGTACCGGAAGTGGAAGGAAGGAACAGATATGGGCTATGCTGACATCATCAAGTGTGTCTTGCTGATCCTTGCAGGCAAAACGGTTATTCCGGCCATTGTCAAATTATAGGAAACAGGTTGAACTTTCAAAAGAGGAGGCCAGAAAAGATGGTGTGATTGTGCCAGAGACATTGGAGGAGTACTGCATAAAATTCCATCCACAGAGTTGTGATGACCCTTCTATGGACCTGCTTGATTTAGGTTAGTTTAAATGCTCATTGTCAGGTGAAACGTTTCTTTTTATAAGAAGAAGTGGGCGACAGGTCTTGGTGCGAGCAACATAATTGAAGAGTTTTACCGAAAATCTCACCCACGCCTATGCATGTTTGGAATGTCACCCTAATCTTTTGTACTTTGCCATGAGGACATAATGCATCCCAGAGGATTTCATGTTGCATAAATCTTTAGTTTTTAAATGGAAGCGAAATAACTAATTTAGGAATAGAACTAAATTTTTCTCATGTGATTGACCTGTGTGGTACACATTTCTCACTACTATTGCGAAAGCAGTGCTGTTGCGAAAGCCTGCAAAGGCTTTGCTGTTTTCGCTAGGGTTTTCTTGTTCCGTTCATTCATTCATCTTCAAGATAAGTTATTTGAAGAGCGAGGAACAAAGTGAAGAAAGAACGGTTTGCTCCGATTCGGAGATTCAATAAAGAATCTCGGGGCGGGGTGGGTGGTGGACAGGTGGGATCATAAGGGCAGTGGCCGCAAGCACTGCAAGCCCTACAGCGTATATACGCTGCCGAGATGTCGTACGTTCGTGCCGTGGCAGTGTGGAGGAAAGAAGATCACCTCCGTGCAAACCGACGTCAATCCCTCCGCGGAGAGGGTTTTTGTCATGGGAGAGGTGCTGGCTGGCTGCAGCTCTCCTGAGGATTCTTCTACAAATGGCCGGCGTCGAAAGGAATCCAGGACCCGCGAAGAAGAAGAAGTACCCATGTGCCACATGCGGCAGAGATGTCAATTGGTATGGAACCAGCGTCCAATGTTTTGGATGCGAAAGGTGGGTGCACTTCTCTTGTTCGGGTCTCAGTTCTGTGAGGCACCACGATTCTTCCTTTCGTTGTATTGTGTGCTCCGCCTCCAGTAACTCAAATTCCTCATCTACCAACCGCCCCCTATCTATTGTACACATCAATCTAAACGGCCTTCGGACCAAGCTTTCTGAATTATCTCTCTTTGCCCGTACTCATCACCCGGATGTTATCATGGTCCAGGAGACCAAACTCTCTCCCTCTGCTACCTCTAGACATCCAAACATCCCGGGCTATACTGCATATCATACTCCTAGGTCATCTCAAGGAGGCGGAGTCTCTACTTTTGTTCTGTCCTCTCTTCCCTCTCACATTATTCCAAACACTCCAGTGGATGGCACTCTCGAGTACATCCCCATCCATCTACCTCTTAAAACACCACTTTCTCTTTTTAATATATATATCCCTCCTTCTACCTCTTGTCCCTCAACATACAATCCTATCCCCCAGTAAGGATGAGTGAGAGTGTGTATGTGTGGTTACGGTTTCCAACCGCTGCGAGGTTCACAAAAGACTAAGATAATATTTATGACTAGAAACTATATGCAATCAATCAGTAGAGGCAGCTATCAGGTATGATGATGTGGCGCAGATGACGATTTCCTAGGCGAGTGGTGCAGGATGTCGTTGAACGGCGGCGAGGTGAAGTTCCAAACGTCACGGCGAAATGCGATTCCAAAAGGTTGCAGCGGGTTAGGATGGCAAAAAGGCGCACGTCTTCCAGCGACGATGCTAACCCGGGTGGAGGACCCTAAGACCCCTAGAAGATCCAGAGGAAGGAAAAACGGGAGAACTGCCGATCTCTTCGCTCACGGCCCCTCGTCCCTTTTCTGTCCCGCGCAAACCGACCGCTTCCGGTTTGGAATGGCTCTGGCCGCAATGCGGCGGCAATTCAAAATTTGACCCAATCCGTCCGTAGTGCACTTCGTGCACTCTTTCGTGACGTCTTTTTCACGTTTGTGTTTTCAACTCTTTGTCTGTAACATTTTTCATTTTCATCCATACCAGCTACACCCCTTCTCAAGCAGCTGTATGACTGCTCTCTATCTCCCTCAATTGTCTTTGCGGGTGACTTCAATGCGCACACGTTCTGCTCGTCGCTTGATTCTGATGCCAGAGGTGACGTCGAAGAATGGGCGGAGGAGTGCGATCTGGTTATCTTAAACGATGGCCAGCCCACTCGTCTCCCTGCCAACGGCCGATCATCTAGCCCAGACATCTCCCTCGTCTCTTCCAATCTCTCTAATGCCTGCTCTTGGTCGACATCCACAACTCTTTCCAGTGATCACATCCCTGTCTTTGTCGATATTGATCTCTCTAACTCTCTTGCTCCCTATACAGGTGTTCGTCATCGTTCTTATCTTAATTTAGGCCTAGCAGACTGGAGCCTGTTCAGGGAGGTTGCACTCCGCCAAGGGGCTGATTATCCGTCGAATGGTGATGTACACCAGAAGGAGCGGCACCTATCTGATGCTATCTTGAAGGCTATGAAAGCTGCGATCCCTGAAGGCCGCGTTAAGACCTCCTTTCCCAATGTCACCAGGGAAACACTGCAGAAGCTAAGGACAAGGGACGCAAAGAGAGCCGCAAATCATCTTGACCCAGACATTGCCCAGCTGGATAATGAGATCAGGATGGACCTTGATAGGCACAAGAAAGAATCTTGGGAAAAGTTCACTGAGAAGATGAACTTCAGAAATGATGCAGCACCCACGTGGAAGGCCTTGAAAAGGACCTCCGGAAAGTTCACCTCCGCCGACAATTCCACGATTGAGTTTGAAGGTGGAGTCTTCAAATCAGGAAGGAGGCCGCAAATGCTCTTGGGAAGCACTTTTTCATCACTAGAACCAAAAGAGAAAGCAGAACAGAATAACTGTACGGGAACTCTGTAGTTGCCTCTCATGGATGTAGATGATGCAGTCACGCCTGCACAGGTCGAAAAAGGCAATAAAGGAGATGAGCAACTCCGAAGGCATTAGGGCCAGACGGTTTGAGCCCTGCAGTCCTGAAGAGACTGCCCAGTGAACTACTGCCCTTTATTGCTGACGTCATAAATGCATCGTTTCGTACATGTATTTTACCCCAAAATTGGAAAGTGGCTCGTGTTATTCCACTGCCGAAGCCGGGAAAGTCACCATTCACGGCTAAATGGTACCGGCCGATCAGTCTGCTCTCACCCATCGCCAAAATTGCCGAAAAACTGGTTGTGGAGGAGCTTGCCGAGCATAACAGCCAACAGCAGCACCAACATGGTTTCCGTAAATTACATTCCACCACTACGGCCTTGTTGGAAATTGTGAGCTATGTGCTGGACGGCTTCAATGCCATCAAACCCCAACGTACTGTTGGTGTGGCCCTCGACTTAACAAAGGCATTTGACACTGTCAATCTAGGCCTACTATCAGAGAGTCTGTTGAAGTCTACCATCAAGCCATGGCAGAAGCGGTGGATAACTGCCTTCACTAAAGGACGTCGGGCAAATGTGCTATTCCAGGGACATGTTTCCAATAGCATCCCCATCGCCGCTGGTGTCCCTCAAGGAGGAGTTTTATCGCCTGCACTTTTCAGTTTATATCTAGAAGATCTGCCCGTTCCCCCTCAAGACATCAAGGTTGTTGCATACGCGGATGATATTACTATTCTGTGCCGAGATCGCGACATTAAGGTAGCCACCAGTAAGATCAATGACTACTTGATCGAATTGAAATGTTCCTTCGATCGCAAAATGCTCACAGTCTCTGCCTCCAAATCGTCCGTCACCGTCTTTTCCACTGATAATGCAGAGCACAGTGCCCATCCTATGGTGAAATGGAACGGAACTCAATTGCAGGCCACCCGATTCCCCAAGCTGCTTGGACTCGTGTTGGATCCTTCGTTGAAGTTTCATAAGAACACTGAGCAGAAGCAAGCCACAGTGAAAACAAGACTCAACGTCCTGCGTGCTCTCGGTGGAACGTCCTGGGGATGCAATAAAGAAACGATCCTGACCACGTATAAGGCTATCGTGCAACCCGCCTTGGAGTATGCTGCGCCAGTCTGGCAGCACATCGTGTCGGGCGCCTCTTGGTCCAAGCTGCAGCGCGTCCAAAATTGTGCTCTGCGAATTGCAACAGGCTGTTCTAAAAGCTCTCCAATAGAGCACTTACATACCGAAGCTCGCATATTGCCAGTTAGAGACCACTGCCAACTCCAGGCGCAACAAATGTACATTAGCATCGTGAAGCAGCCGAATCATCCTTCGCGAAGAGTACTAAACCCGGTGAGAGAGAGATGTATCAGAAAGCCTTTCGCTGATGCTCCGTCGAAAGTAGATGTGCAGAGATGGACCGAAGCACAACAAGAACGCCTCCGTCTCTTGCGCGCGGAGCATACCCGATTCGTGAAGGAACACTTGAGCAGAGTTGCCATAAACCCCATCCTGGGAGTCGCACCTCCAAAGGTCTCCGAGACAGAGATGGAACTTGACAGGCGTGCCAGGTGCACCCTTGCATCGTTACGCTGTGGACACTCCCCCATGCTTATGTCATACTTGCATAGGATTGACAACAGCAAACCTGACGAGTGTCCTGATTGCGGTAGTCAAGGGCATACTACTGCGCACCTGTTCAATTGCCCGAAAAGACCGACTACATTGACGACAATGGATCTGTGGACGAACCCAGTGCTAGTGGCCGAGTTTCTGAACCTATGACAGAACCCCTCTCTGTGGCTGCAAAGAAGAAGAAGAAGCGTATATACGCGGCTCCGGGTACCATCCTAGTTGACCCGCCAACTTTGCCGAGGTCTACCTTGAAGCGACGTTTTGGGGTTCATGTGGGTCATATGAGACGGAGTGACGGCAAAACAATAAAAAACCAATAGGAAACAGCCGTTGGAAGACAATCAACTTCGGTTGTTCTCCCCATTTCAATGAATGGACTGTTGTGCTGCCGAGATGTCGTACGTTCGTGCCTTGGCAGTGTGGAGGAAAGAAGATCACCTCCGTGCAAACCGATGTCAACCCCTCCGCGAAGAGGTTTTTTGTCATGGGAGAGGTGCTGGCTGGCCGCAGCTTTCCTAAGGTTTCTACTACAAATGGCTGACGTCGAGAAGAATCCAGGACCCGCTCAAAAGTACCCACGCGCCACATGCAGCAAGGATGTCATCTGGAATGGAAAAAGTGCCCAATGCTTTGGATGCCAGAGGTGGGTGCACTTCTCCTGTTCGGGCCTCAGTTCTGTGACGCATCACGACTCTTCTTTCCGTTGTATTCTGTGCTCTGCCCCCAGCAACTCTGATTCCTCATTAACCAACCGCCTTCTCTCTATTGTACATATTAACCTCAACGACCTTCGAGCCAAGCTGTCTGAACTTCCTCTTTTTGCTGGTACTCATCATCCTGATGCCATTATGGTTCAGGAAACTAAGCTTTCTCCCTCTGCTACCTCCTCACACCCAAACATATCCCTTGCTACACTGCTTATCATCCTCCAAGGTCATCTCTTTTCGGAGGAGTCTCTACTTTTGTATTATCACATCTGCCCTCCCATCTCATATCAAATACTCCCAAGGACGGTACTCTTGGGTATCTCCCTATTCATCTCCCTCTTAACACACCTATATCTCTTTTTAATATCTATATCCCTCCTACCACGTCCTGTACCCAATCTTATGACCCCACTCCTTCACTCAAGCAGCTGTACGACTGCTCCCTTTCACCCTCTGTTGTCTTCGCAGGCGATTTTAATGCTCATACATTCTGCTCGTCGCTTAACATTGACGCTAGAGGAAAAGACGTCGAAGAATGGGCTGAGGAGTGTGACCTGGTTATCCTCAATTATGATCAGCCATCTCGTCCCCCTGCCAACGGCCGATCCTCGAGCCCAGGCATCTCTCTAGCGCCTGCTCCTGGTCTACCGCTACAACTCTGTCCAGTGAGCATGTTCCTGTCATTATTCATGTCGATCTCTCCAATTCTCTTGCTCCTTACTCTGGTATCCGTCAACGGTCTTACCTTAGCTGCCGTGATGTCGTACGTTCGTGCCGTGTGGAGGAAGCAACATCAACTCCGTGCAAACCGACATCAACCCCTCCACGAAGAGGGTTTTTGCTATGGGAGAGATGCTGGCTGGCCTCAGCTCTCCTAAGGATTCTCCTACAAAGGGCCGGCGTGGAGAGGAATCCTGGACCCGCTCAGAAGTACCCATGCGCCACGTGCTGGATCTTGACTTCATTAAGCCTATTCAGATAATGTGGCAGATTGTTACTGGAAATAGGAGTTTTTCGAAGCTCAACAAATAAATCTATTACATGTTCTAAAATAAAAAGGAATGTTTCATACATCTCATTGAAACTAAAACTACACCCAAACGACCCTGACCAATCAATATTATCTAAATAAGCTCAAATCAGGTCATAATTTGCCTTCTTGAAATCTCGGCCGAAAATTCATTTTTGTTCCTTCAGTGAGCCAGCCAGCTTAAAATGCAAACTGGCATGATCACACGAGCCTAGCGGGGAAGAAATATTGACCATATCCACCATTCCCAACTCATTGCAAAAAATGAGATCAAATATTTGATTACCTCTAGTGTTACCTCGAACCAGGGGATAATACTGGTGATTAGAAATAAGCTGCTCGATGCGCAACCACCCTGCAGAACCGAGAGAGAGAGTCCCCACAAATGTTAGGAAAATTAAAATCGCCCAGCAGTAAGCAAGGAAAAGCGCATGAAGTCAGATCACTAATACATTTAAATAGTTGCTCACTGCTACTAGCAGAACATTTAGGCGACCTATAAACGAGAATGATTCTGCACTTGGACACCTGGCAATGTAGATTACAAGCCAACAGTTCATATGAGTTATCTATGCTTTCCTTAAAAACCAGCTCCGGGAAAAGACAGTGCTTTGCAAGTAGAGCAACTCCTCCACCCTTTATCCGTGGCCTATCGCACCTTAAACTCTCATAGTGGGCTCATAAATCTCCAAGAAAAGGTTCTAACACAGCACTAGGCTTCAGCCAAGTTTCGGCTAAGGCGACCACCTCACATCAAAAGTCGATAAGGAATATCTGAGCGCTTGGCAATTTTTTTGTATAGATCTTATGTTACTGAATATACAGTTTACACTGGTATCAGAGCCAGAAACCGTTACAAGTTTCCCTGACTAACCGCAGGAGTAGGAGTATTACAAGTATTAGAATTACCAACAGAAACGGCTGGCCCAAATTATCCGGACCGTTCACAATCATATCATCACCACGAACAGGTGTTGACATGGCTACAAAATTATTCCGATCAACATCAACAACTTAACCGGCTCCTTTAGCCTTAGAAACATTGGAAACAATATTCGAATTAGGTATAACCGATGCGGATTTTGAACCAGGCTTACCTCCACTAAATCCAGTTCGTGGCGGTTTGCCCCTATCACCCTCTGGTCGGGATTCCCTTAGGAAGGTCCCTCTAAAAGGTGAGCGTTTGATAGTAGCTTGCAGCTTTAACCGCCATTACTCTGAATGGCGTGGCTGGTAATACCACCTTCAAAACCTTAGGCTTTCTACCTAAACTACGCCCCATGCGATAAACTGAAACTGGAGCACAAGGAACTTTCAAAAATGACAACAATTTACGTATGCAGTTATAATCATGATTCACACGATCCAAATCATTTGCACTTGGTGATTCAGGCACACCATACACAACTATCGAGCGAGACATCTCTTTGTCGTCACAACATTTATGGACAGGCAGTGAATTAGAGTTGAGAGGCTGGGAGGTAACAACGACAAAACAGGATGAGGCTTAGGACCAGAATTAACATCAACCATAGAAGAACGCAATTTCAAATTTTCTTCACGAAGCAACCTCAATTCCTCATAAAGTTTTTGATTCTCGGCGATCAAAATGTCCACTTTATCCTTGGACGTCCGTAGAGCTCCGACGATAGTCCTCAAACACTCAGGAACGGCCTCATCCGCAACCAGTTGCTCCATAGCATCGGTGAAAATTCCATCCTGGCCTTTCGTAGTAGAAGAGCCCAAGTCCACGAGACTTCTCTTCCTTCCACGGAGCTTGGAAACCGCGGATAGGAACGATGCCATGACGAAAAAGTAGAGATCAGAATATTCCACAGAACCGACGAAAATGAACTGGGAGATTGGAAGCAGTGGGTGCTATTGTCACAAAAGCACGGCAGAATTAGTACGTGATGATGATAGTCGTGGTGATGATATTGATGAATGATGGATGCTTATAGGTGATGATGTCATGTGATGATGTGTCTCAGCCGCTAAATCATCTGTGACTGTTTTCTCCACTGACCCGTAGGAACACTCTGCTCACCTTGTTGTGAACTGGGAAGGCGCTCGTTTACCCGCAGCACGTTTCCCGAAGCTACTCGGCCTAGTATTGGATCTTTCGCTGAAGTTTGACAAAAACACATAGCAGAAACAGGCTACAGTGAAAGCAAAGCTCAACGTTCTACGAGCTCTGGAAGGAACGTCGTGGGAAAGTAGGAAGGAGACACTTTTGACCACGTACAAGGCAATATTGCAGCCGGCGTTGGAGTACGCTGCACCGTTATGGCAGCACAGTATGGGATTCATCGTGGACAAAGATGCAGCTAGTCCAAAATGCTGCTCTTCGGATTGCCACTGGTTGTGCTAATAGCACTCCAGTGGAACATTAACTGACAGTAAATATACTGTCAGTTGCTGTCAGATTCAAGAAGTTGACCAATTAACTGATCTAGGGTTCACTATTACTACAAGTCTGAGTTTTGATAGGCACTGTGAATCTATCTCGAATAAAGCAACTTTTGCTATGAATAATATTTTCAGGGGTTTGTCAACTTGCAATCCCTCTGTGCTTATCAGAGCTTACACCACGTATGTAAGGCCTCTACTCGAGTACGGTACCCCGGTATTCAACCCCGCCAAACTCAAGAACATCAATAGATTGGAAAAGATACAGAACAATTTTACTAGAAGAGTTCTTATTAGACAGCATGGCTTCATTTATGGGCAATTGCCCTCCGCTGCTGACAGAAATGCACTCTTCGGCCTAGAGCCTTTGGCTCTCAGAAGGAAAAAGAACGATTTGTTTCTGTTCCATCATATCCCTTTCAATGGCAAGTTTGGTCTCAGGCCTGGGGATTTCGTGAGAACGAGAGATTCGGTAACCCGGGGGGGGGTCTGATTAAATCCCACCGTACCGTGTCGAATCTTGAGTGTCGGCGATGCTTTTTCACTAATAGAATTGTTCCGGTATTCGAAGATCTCAGTAGGAACGATACTATTCCTATAAACTTTATAAGAACTTAGTGCACGTGAAACTGGCTTCCGGAGAGCGGCAGAATGACCCTCCGTAGTGCTGGGTTGCTCGTTTCCCTGTGCTATTCTTCGGACTGGTCTATCGTTTGTTCTCGTTTTCATTGGTTCACAGTATCTTTGCTTTGAATATTTCTTTTGAGGTTGGTTGTTTGTTTTCCTGTTTTCTCTTTTCCACACGAGTGTAAACTTGTGTAAATGAATATATTATATATATATATATATATATATATATATATATATATATATATATATATATATATATATATATATATATATATATATATATATATATATATATATATATATATATATATATATATATATATATATATATATATATATATATATATATATATATATATATATATATATATATATATATATACATCGTCAAGCAGCCTGATCACCCATCAAGAAGGATTATGAATTTTGTGAGAGAGAAAGATGTATCAGAAGGCCTTTGCGGTTGCTCTCGAGAAAGTTGATATACAAAGATGGACTGACTCCTAATTGGATCGTCTTCGTCTTTTGCGTGTGGAGCACACCCAATTCGTTAGGGATTACCTGAATAAGGTAGCTGTCAACTCTATATTGGGGATCGCACCACCTGAAGTCAGCAACACCGAAATGGAACTCGGTAGGCGGGCTAGGAGTTCCCTCGCTTCGTTACGCTGCGGACATTCCCTAATGCTGATGTCATACTTGCATAGGATCGATAGCAGTAAGCCTGACGAGTGCCCGGATTGTGGTAGCCCTGACCACAATACAGCGCATCTATTCGATTGCCCGAAGAGGCGCACCACACTGAAGACAATGGATTTGTGGTTGAATCCAACTTCGGTCGCCTTTTTTTGAACCTATGACAAAAACTCCTCTGCGGCTTCAAAGAAGAAGAAGAAGAATGGACTGTTGAGATAGCAATGGTGGTGTAATAAAGACGGGCTTACTATTAGATGGCTTCTGGCTATGCTTAAGCTTCCTCGTTCTGTAGTTGGATACTGCTCTGAATAGGGTTCTCTTTTTTGTATACCCTGTCCCAAATGAGATGGCAAGCCTAGAGTCCAAAGAAGCAGCGCGCCGCCCTCTGCGTCTCTGACATCATCAGCGGAGCACCTGGATCGATGTTAAAGTTGTCTGAGACACTATAGAGGCGGCAACCAAACAATAAAGGGAAATAATGGCCTCAGACAAGTAAAAACAGCTCGGTTGTATCGAGTTTACGGTGAAATCGACGGGTTAGACGACTGTGCGCTGCGACCTGTTATCCATATCCTGAAAAACTTTCCCTGCCACGTGAAGAACAAAATATGTATCGAGTATGAATATCACGAGCATTTTGAGAGAAAACGCAAAAAGGCAATGGAGTATGTAAGAAAATGAAGTGAGAAAGTTAAAAAATGTTCAAAAACACGAAAATGTCAGAGACGCAGAGGGCGGCGCGCTGCTTCTTTGGGCTCTACGCTTGCCATCTCATTTGGGACAGGGTATATGCGACGATCACGTTGTCTGATGCAGACTTGATCCTCCCTGTTTCGTAACTTGTTCTTCTGCAGATATCTATTCCGAAAAGTCTTATTGGCCAAGCGAAGACCGTTGAGATTTGCTCGCGGTGTTTCGATGGCAGGTTTGGTGCACTAAGGCTGATGTATTCAGGGGAAACAACAGAAGTTACCAGTTTCTGATAATGGGAGAAAATTAGAATTTCCTTTAAGTGAAAAATCTTGACTCCTTTTTGGTGCTACCGCCTAGCCCTCATGGGTGTCAAACGAAACTCTAAGGAGGGGGGGGGGCGGCAGTGTCGAGCGGGATTGCGCAACGATGGATCGAAACTTTCAGATTTTTTTTGACAACATATTTGTTACCAGATGGAGGTCGTAGCCCATGCGAGACTTGGCTTAACGGCGTGCTATACCATGGGAACCGGTGACTATCAGATCCCCTCCGTCCTATCCTTTTTTTGCTCAAGTTCCCGTCTTCCTATGTTTCAAAGCTGGTCATCGCGCGAATTTGATGCATCGCATCCCTGTGCTTCTCTGCTCCCATATTTTCTACGCTGCGTTAGGTATTGAGAAATTTCTGACGGCGAGAGAAAGGCGGGTACCGTGTTTTCAATAGGCCATTCTGATCCTACTTGTTGGTTGGTCGACCTTTCCTTCATAACAGTATTAATCTAAGAATTCCAGATGACGACATGTATGACTACGGCGATGATGAGAGTGATGATGAGAATGACTACGCTGAAGAAGATGAAGACAGCGGGCAAGGCGAGAACTAGCACTGTTTTTTCATTAACTGCTTCATTACATTTACAAACCATGATCTTTCTCTGCTTACATTATCACGGTTGTCCATGTTGTAATCAAACATTCGTTATCCGTTGTATATTGCCTCTGGGTATGTACCATAGCATTGCCTTTCCTCATTTTCCTCACATATGTTAACATTTTGTGTCCTCTATTAGGCATTTGTCATTTATGCAGTACCCGGTTGACGCGTCTTATTTTCACAATTTATAAGTACTCACTTTCCTATATCACATTTCATTGTTTGCCGTCATTGTTTAGGGAGTTCTTACATTGCTCATTGTTGTGACGATTCTTAGCTATAGCACCCTATCACTGCACTAGTCTCAAATTGTGGCATCATTGTTACGTTTTCCGCTAGACTCGAGTCGTCTATTTCGGAACTGTACATTTTTCGTGTGATATGTTTCGTGTTACTTGGCCACCGATGTCGAAATTTCCGCCTTTCGTAGGTAAATGTTGTTTGTACTTATATGGCGTTTTGTATGCGTGCCTAGCGCAGACTTCCTATCTGTTCCAATCCCAGAGTTTTAGACATCCTGTTGGAGTCAAAACAAGGCAATTTTGGTTTTGTAGGCATGAGCCGAAGACAGAATCCATCGGAATTCCTTAAGCAAATAATTGGAAAGCCGGTTGTGGTTAAACTTAACTCTGGTGTAGACTATCGTGGAATACTCGCCTGCCTGGATGGGTATGCACTTCTAATTTCTTGCTGACGTTCGAATCTCGGTCTACTGTCGTTCTCGAAGCAAAATTCCGGTCTGCATTTGCGGACGAAGGCTGTTGCATCGCCCGACCGATGATAATCGCGCTGGGAGACAGGTCAATCGTGCCGGGACCACGTGGTCCCAACACCATCATTGTGTTGCGTGACGAAACACACTTTGTGCGCAAATTTGGACCGGAATTGAGCTCCGAGAATGAGAGTACGTTTTAATATTCGGTTCTTTTACATCATCCTTCCGATGCAAACGAGATATTTATTTTGAAACAGGGAAGGTACATGTGGAATTTCTATAGTGTTGACGGTAATCAGTTAGGCCTCTTTCAGAGTGCGATCGCTGATCGCCGCGATAACATGTTTCGAATAAAGATCGACGTGAGACGAGATCTTGATCGATGCTCATGTTTATCATCCAATCGCGTCGCTCGGCGATCGAACTCTGAAAGAGGTCTTAGGGATACGGGCATCTCGCCCCCGTCTCACCCCGGTGACTCATTTCGCAGCGTGTCTGGCGTCTCTCGCCTGGCAGCCAGCCAACCAGCCATTCACATCGGAGCGCGTTTGACTCAAACGAGCCTAGTTGAGCACATATACGTTGATTTCGAGTGTAGTACTGCATTTTTGCTCGAGAAATACTTCAATACAATGTGTAACAAAGATGCATGTAATACTAAGACGCATATTGATTGCAATTATGGACATTTGTACGCGGCTCAGGAGTATTTCGTAACTTTCAAGCGTTTTCCGTTAGAATTTACACGTTCCATACAGTTAGAACTTGTCTAAAATATTTCTGAAAATTTTGACTGGATCACACTCAAGTTTGGTGCGTTTCGAGTCCGTTTAACACCTGTCTGATTTGTAAAGTCCTCAGTTCCAGTTGTGGCCAAATGGTATGTACAGTTCAACTCCGCATTACCGTTCAGACCGGAAAGTTCACGCTGATTGCGAAAGCGTGCTGCGGCGCGGTTGCGAGTATCCTCAGACAGGAATGAGGGTCACCCGGGAGGTGGGATCACCCGGGCACCAAAGGTAAAAACCCGGTTGATCTTCTTCTTCTTATCAGCCACATCGGAGCTTCTTCTCATAGGCCCAAAAAGGCGGCGACGTCACACTGCTTCTTCCACATATCACGAGCAGACAGAGAGGTTGGTTTTGCTGGGCATGAAAATAAATGAAGTGAATCATGCCCTATACATTGACAGTCAGGACATACATCAGGGACCGAATCATCGATCCTATGTACGTAGGCCTTCAAATACGAAGAATGACCGCATCGTAGGCCCGCCAAAGTCGCGCGAGAGCGTCTGGGCAGGTTCTTCTCACTTTCATCGACATTGGGGGGCACGTCACTAAGGATGGGGTTAGGAGGAGTACAGGACAAGTATTCGGATACAAATCTGGTGTGCTCCATTTGCTGCAGTCTCTTTCGTGTGAGTTCAGAGGTAGCCCACTTTTGACGATCAGTGGTAGAGATAGCAGTATGCAGTGGTGTGCGAATATTACGGTGTTGAGGTTCAGATGATAGAAGTGAATAATTGGGATGGGCGGCATTCTTAACTATGCCAATATGGAACTGTTGTGACTGCAACTGGCAGTGCTGCTTCACTGGAAGTACTGCGCATTCTTGATGAAGGTGCGATACAGGTGTAGATCTTGGACAGCCTGTGATGACACGGAGAGCTGTATTTTGAACTCTTTGTAGTTTGCTCCAAGAGGCGTCCGACAAGTGTCTAGACCATATTGGGGCTCCATATTCCAGAGTTGGCTGTATCATGGCCTTGTACGTAGAGCGTAGAACCTCTTTTGTGCTGCCCCATGTGGTGCCAGCCAGAGCACGGAGGATGTTGTTGCGCGTGTTGGCTGCTGCAGCTCGGATACGGGTGTTTTCATGGAAACGCAATGAGGGATCCAGAAAGACTCCAAGTAGACGAGGATGCTTGGACAAGGGCAGCTGATTACCTTCCCAAAGTACTTTAGGATGAA
Source organism: Aplectana chamaeleonis (assembly GCA_029168955.1). Lineage (NCBI taxonomy): Eukaryota > Metazoa > Nematoda > Chromadorea > Rhabditida > Cosmocercidae > Aplectana > Aplectana chamaeleonis. The sequence continues at coordinate 194,852 of JAPDOI010001223.1, forward strand.
GTTGGTGCTCAGCAGTTGCAGTAGTGCATAGAGTAACGCTGGACTTGGCTGCAGAGACCTCCAGTTGCTTCGATTCAAGATATTTTGCCAGGCTGCAGAGGTATTTGTTCATCTCCACAGTAGCTCGGTCGATGACTGGGTCAGTGCAAATAATAGTGATGTCATCTGCATAGAGGCATAAGTGGATGCTGGGTGGAGGCACGGGAATATCAGACAGGTACAACGAAAATAGGCTAGGTGATAGTACTCCACCCTGAGGGACGCCTGCCTTGAGGGGAATCGAAGTAGACATGTGTTCGTCAAATTTCACGCGGATGGAGCGATTTTTGATGAAGCTGTTGGCCCAACGTTTGCACCAGTCAGGCATGTCAGAGTCCAGTATCGATTTTGAAAACAGAGGAGTGCTGACGTTGTCGAATGCTGCAGTCAGGTCAACTGCTACTACGAGGCTTCTTCCGGCAGGGGCCTTCATGTTAAAGCCGGCAATGATGTGTTCAGTTATGGACGTCAGCGCCGTGGTGGTGGAGTGTGCCTTTTTGAAGCCGTGATGATGTACGTTATGCCGCAGTGCTTCTTGGAGATGCGGATTGATGACTTTTTCTGCTAACTTAGCGATTGGGGAGAGTAGGGAAATTGGCCGGTGTGAGGTTGCTTTCTCTTGCGGTTTTCCTGGCTTGAGAATGGGAAGAACAATCGCTTGTTTCCAGCGTGCAGGAATGATACCAGTGCTGAAAGATGAGTAGAGGAGGTCACTTAGTAGTTCCATGTACTGCTCCGGCAGGTGCTTGAGATGAACGGCTGAGATGCCGTCTGGTCCTTCAGCCCTCGAATTCTTCAGCGATTTGATGATGTCCGAGATAGCAGAAGTAGTAATAACAGGAACGTTATGACGATTGAGTTTCCTGATGGCGCGCAAAGTGCATCTGTGACTACGGTCCCGACGCGAAATTGCTGAAGCAAAGAGCTTTCCCATTTGACAGGCTGCTTTGTAGCCATAATGATATTCACCCGATGGAAATTCAAGTGCATTTCTTTCTGCAGCTATCTTTTTGCCAGACAACCTCCTAAGGGTATTCCATGCTTTCTTTGCGTCAGTGGCGAAGTTGATTGACTCAGTGAATTCTCTCCATCGTTTCTGCTTGAAATCATTTAGCAATGTGGTTATCTCCTCAGACAGTTGCGATATGGACGGGTCGGAAGGATCTTCTCTGCGTCGGCCGTCGCGTCGCTTAATGAGCGCCAGCGCTTCCTTTGGTACATTAGGGTGGAATGTTCTAACACGACCGCTTGGGATGGCAGCTCCTGAGGCACTGCGTATGGTTTCGACGATAAACTTCTCCTTGTCGTGCACAGTGCCGGTTAGCGGGTAGTTGGCAGCCCGGCTGAGTAACTCCTCCTTATAACGGATCCAGTTAGCCTTACGATAATTGGTGTAGGTTTTGCTACGGGAACCTGTGAAAGGAGCAAGTTGACTATTAAGAGAAAGATAAAGTAATGTGCATAAAGGAATATGATCACTTGACATAGCCACAACAGTAGACCAGTTACACGACATGGCAAGACAGGAAGATACAAATGTGATGTCCGGTGAAGAGGGCCTACCAGTCGAAGGAAAACGAGTTGGAGCATCCTCATTAATAGGAACCAGGTCACAATCATCAGCAAGGAGTTCAAGAAGTTCACCCCTTTCATCAGGATCTAATGAGGAGAACCAGGAAGGCGAGTGAGCATCAAAATCAACAGCTATTACAACCGATTGAGACGAAAGCACAGAGTGAACATTGTGTAAATAGGGAGTGGGGTCAAACGAATAGGGGCACGAAGTGGAAGGAGGGATATAAACATTGACAATATCTAGTGGACAAGTCTGCATTACAATATGAACTCCAAGACATTCAACAACATTATCATTATCATTTGGAAGTACAATAAGGTGAGAAGGAATAGATGTTTTTACAAATGTTGAGACGCCACCACCGTGAGATGTGCGAGGGATGTGGTACGACGTATAACCGGGTAAGCGGGGTAGGGAGGGGGATAATGCGCTAAGTTTTGTCTCCTGCAGAAGGATAACATCAGGTTGAAAGCGTTCTATATACAATGTAAGTTCGGCAAGTTTGGCACATAGGCCATTAATGTTGAGTTGAAAAATGTTTAGACTATGTAGAGGAACACTGGGAGGAGAACTTGAGCAAGAATTACAACAGTAAGCATCAGAGTAGTCATTGTAGCTGGTTAACCCCGAACATTTGAGGTGTACCCAGCCGAGACAGCCACCGCACTGGATTCTTGCATGTTGAGCTCCACAATGACAGCAAGAATATCGAGGATTCTTGTTGCGCGGTCCAAGGTTTCTCTCAAAGCCAGCTCGTAACAGTAGAATACGAAGGAGTGCATCTGCCAGCCATTTAAACTCCCATTTCGAAAAAACTCCTTGTGGAGTAGTTGATGCCCGGTTGATGAGCCGGCTTGGTAGTCGACTCCACAGATCCACCACGCGTAGGTTGAGCATCTCGGATCCGGTTGATCCCTCATCCCTGTCTAAGGATGCTCGCAACCGCGCCGGAGCACGCTGTCGCAATCAGCGTGCACTTTGCGCACTGAACGGCAGTGCGGAGGTGAACTGTACATACTAGACCAACTGCTGGGTTCGAATTTTCGCGCGCACTATTCTGCTTCGATTCTAATAGGCCCGATATTGAGGAGAGTCAAATTTTTTTCGAATCTACGTCAAATTTTGTGTACCAAGGGGTTCCAGCATCTTGGGGAAGGTTTCACACAGGCATACTAGAATTAAAAAAAAACTCAGGTATCCAACCAGCGGCCGAACCCCTTTACCTACAAATTATCGGGTACAGCTTCAAAAAATTCCAGCGAACAACCTGGGCTAGCGGATCCTACCGTCATCATTGGGAAGTTGAAGATTCAGCGGGAACAACTGCCTTACGAAAAGGTGGAAAGTGGTGCAGTTCCCATGTAAGCGGACCATTAAACGTTTAGACAAACAAAATCATGCTTCGTGAGCACCGCATAGTTTGAGTGTATTGCTCTTTCATGGATTTAGGAAGCAGCTTTCATGCCTTACAAGATTGAGATTTTAAAATTTCACTCAGTCCTCACGGGTAGATCAAAAAAAGAAAGAAACCAGAACGTTGGATTGGGAGGACGGAGCACAAATGTGAGCTATACAAAGGAAATGAAATCATCTGAAAAGTTTCTCCTGAAAGTTTGAAGATGAAACCTAGCTAGGTTCTTAAGTTATATTTTGTTCATTGGTTCCCTGAACAATGCTCGTTGCATGCAAACCACCGATAATTGCAATAAGGTAGTGGGGGTAGGCTGGCATCACACCGTGGCTCAGCCGGTTAGGCGTTGGATTACGAAGCAATTGAAAGATGGTTCGAATACTGCGGGATGATTACAGTATTATGGCTGATAGTAATGACATTTCTATGTGTTCACCTTGCTTGTTTTGAGTTTTAACAGTGTCTCTTGTTTTTTATACCTCTTTTCCTATATCGCAGAGGTAACGTTATATGAACGGAGAACGGTTCACATCAATGTTAGAAACTATGGAAATTCCGAAGTTTCAACAATTGCTAGAATATCAAGAATACTCGTACCCTTCTTCCCACATATGCCACAGAAAAACCGTCGTTAATTCGGAGAAACACTTTAGGGGACTTATGTTGATATATGACGCTGGAAAAAAGTTTGGACAAAATGAAACTTCGTGGGCTTGTTCATTGATCAATGACCAATCTTTTTTCCAACAGAAATTATTATAAACAGAAGTGGGTTTACCTAAACTACAAAATCCATTGATGCAACCTAATACTTTAGCGCACGGCTCGAAGATTCAAGACCAGTCTTTCATTATAATTCCCAAAATTGTGAGTAGAACAGAACCACTGTTAAAAACGCACTTTACAAGAGAACTACTTTTAGTCAGCCTGGCTATTCTGGATTAAATGTAGTTTTCTGGAACCATTTTGGACGTAGAATACGAGTATGCTCTTCGCAGCTTCTCTGAAAAAAAAAAGAAACCACTTTGAAAAAAGTTACAGGCGTTTTTCCAAGCCTCGCGGCAAGGCAAGGGTACCTACCCATCAGGGAGTTTTTAGGGTGGTTTGGAAAAAAATTTCGGATTCGGCTCAAAACTTGTATGTAGGGGTAACCAAGGGTGCTGAACACGAATCTAGAGATCGTTTGTCGAAATTCTGAGGTTTACTGTAGATTATGGTAATTGTCATGACATAGAGGGCCTAAACCTACCTTAATAATTTGGAAATTGACAAGTAAATATCAAATTCGTATTCAGCACCCCGAATAACCCCCGTTCAGAAATTTTGAGTCAAATCTGAGCCTTTGACCCAACTATCGTATACCCACCGCAAGCCACCGTAATCTGTCGAAAATCGATAAACTGGGGACAGGGCTCTCTGCACACCGAGGGAGGAGTTGTCCCGGCTTTTGCGGCTCTAATTCACTCTGGACCACTTTGCTGGCGTGACGTTTCAAACAGCAAAAACAGGCCAACTCCTCCCTTGGTGTGTAGACAGCCCCTGTCCCGATAAATTGACCTCAGATTCGTTATGAGCACTCTAAATAACCTCCGAGAGCGAAGTTTGGGTCTTAAATTTTTTTCGACCTTTGGAGCCCCATGTAAGTTCAATGCCATTTTTGGGGGTTCAGAGGTCGAAATTTTTTTCGCCCAAACCCAGCCCTGGGGCGCTGAACACGAATCTGAGGTCCGTTTCCTGTTTTTTAGCGGATTTCGTCAGGTTTGTATTTTTTTGGTTTGTTTTGTTTTGTCTTCTATTTCCTCTGCATCTATCTTTTCATCTCTTTCTTGGTTGCACTGTTTTGCATGCATAACACAGAGGGAAACCCGTGTGTGTTTGCAGAACAGCACCGTTTATCGAGTAAAGAATTGTTTCATTATGAGATATATGTTTGAGAAAAATTTACCTGTCACTGGCTGGTGAAACTCCGGTATGCATTTTGCATTCTTGTTCATCTATTCACTCTTTTAGTTTTCATCTTCATATTACTTTGTATTTGTATGACAATTTTTTCTTTCAAAATTTACTCGTCGAGGAAATATTGCCTCAGTCACCGGTGGTGAATTTCCGGAACGATGGTCTTTCCTTAATCTTGCATGTTTTCATTAAACATGGAGGATTATCACACGTCTACATCCTTAGTAGCTTGACTAGATATGAATCTTCTTTTTTCTCCTCAGCTACGCCTAGTTCATCTGACATTCATGAGATATAGTTGTCTATTAGAGTATCTTAGGAAAATTCAAGATGATTTGAATGTTATGTAAAGTTTTTCTCCCTCAATTTGTCCGGTAAAAGTAGAGCTCGTTTCACTTAAAGGCAGTGTTCACGATAATCTTCGATTTTGAGATTAGTCGCTAAATCAATTGTTTGGCCCCCGAGTAGAACCAAAATGACGAAGGAATCGAGAAAAACGCACCAGAAGTACACGAAATCCTTAAGTATCACCCCGTCTCTTAAGTATCACTGGAACTGTTTGTTGTGACAGTGAAATCTTTCGTTGATTCGTTGAATGATTTCGTTTCATACTAAAATCTCCTTATCCTTTCTATTTTTCCATAGCGATCACCCCGCTGCTTGCTCCTCCCGAACTCGTTTGGGCGAGATAACCTTCATCACAACGTGTGGCTTTTCTCCCTCACATGAGTCGGTCGAAGTAGAGCTCACCCTGCTAATCCTGGTAAAATCCCCTTATCACTTACATTTCGCTATTATAGCTCCGCTGCTTGCTCCTCCCGGGCTCGTCTGAGCGAGATAAACTTCAAATTAAATAAAAGCCCAAAAATATTACTTTATCTTTGGTTTCAGTGGTGAGATACTGTATGATTTACCTATGCGTTTGAGCTTCCCTCCCTCAACTAAATTTGCCCTTTTTTATTTTATTCTTTTGTTTTTTTTTTGTCTTGCATGTTATGGGTTATGATGAAACCCCGCAACATTAAACTCACTCATTGAAGGAGGGCCATACCTCCCACTAAAAATAGGCGTTGTTGCCGATGTGGGGTGTAGAGTAGCGTGGTTGGGGTCTGCTCTGCACGCTTCCGGTAACACTGGTTCGTTCGAACAAAAAGGGCCCGTCATTCCCTTGGTGGCAGCCCCACCGAAGCCTTTCGGAACACCAACCTTAAGGTGGACTCCCCCCTTCACTTAGACTTGGCTTCCTAGGTGATGTGGATCTAACAGTCAAAAAACTCCATGCAAGTCAGTCAGAGCAATTACTTTCAGGTCTCCAGCTTCACTAAGTATAAGGTAGGTAACGGGCATTATACAGTTAAAGACTTGGGAAGCCACACCATAGGTAAAAAGTGTAAAAATATCTGTAGCATTTGCAGTCTCATCAGGTTTGAAAATCAAATCTGTTCTAACACTACAAAATTCATAATAAATACTTATCATACTCCCTCTACTAATTGTAATACAAAAGGAGTAGTTTATTATTTGCAATGCAATTGTTGTGAAAAACAATACGTTGGGATTACACAGCGAAATCTCAAAATTAGAATTAGAGAGCATCTGAATAACATTAAAAATTTCAAGAAACCTACGCTTTTGTACCATCATTTTCAACAATGGCGCTCAGGATTTTCTGTCTATATTCTAGATGCTCTAGCCTCAAATGAAGATCAAAGCGTTCTGCTCGAAAAAGAATTATTCTGGATCAAACTGTTGATGACTGCTCACCCGTTTTGTCTTAATGATAATATTAAGGGATATGGTAATATCACCGATGTCATAAATCCGCTTTCATACAAAAATAGCCATCTCTTCTTTTCACTCAGAATCACCAAAGAGAGAAAAAATAGAGGTAAAAATAAAAACAAAAAGTCCAGAAATAGAGAAAAATATCAGGAATTCTCAATTATCTTACTAATCATGAGAACGATTTCGATAAACCTATGGAAATTTATAGATTACTCGAGTCCTTGGATAAGAAAAATATTCAAAACCTTCTGAAGTCATCACTTTCAGCAGACTTTTTGAAGAATACTCAACAAAAATATAGGTTCCTTGTCTTCTGTTTGCTAACCACCTTGCATTATAACATCAATATGTGCAAACCAAAAATACGTAAATTGGAAGGTCATCTTATCAAGATTCCTTTTGCTAACAAAATATTTTACAAAGTGAATTTCAATAAAATATTTAATTCTCTAACTATCAAAAACATAATTGGGGTCGTAGATAACAATGAAAAAATCTTTAGACCAATATTTACTTACAGCAATCCTATTTCTGCTAGAATTTACAAGTTATCAATAAATTTCCTGAGAACTCCTGACTACCACTGAAAGGTTAAAGATGTTTTTTTGAAGTATGTATCGTGTGTTTGTGAAACAGATAGTGATAATTGTGTGGTGAGCGAAGCGCTCACCAGATTTGGCTTTGATTCGCCATCGCGCAACCCCTGATCTCGAGTATCAGGGTCCAGAGTAAACGGTAGGAAGATAACCGTTCCTTTGTGGCCCATTTCATATAACTTCCTTAGAAAGCTGAATAACTTTGTTCAAAAAATGGTCCGGATTGGTTACCACTGAGATTCGGAGAAAAATTGGTCGAAACCTGACGTGATTTTTGGTCGAAAAAAAGGGTTCATCTCTCTTTTTTTTATTCAGTTGGCGTACAATAGATCTTGTTGGAACACTTTAATCGTTGAGCTAGAAAGCTCATTTTTGGCCAAACACAGTAATGTTTATGGTTGCACTCTAGCTCCTGTCAAATTTTGAAGTTTGTAGCTCAATTTTTGCGGAACCTCAAAATTGAGGGTCAAGAAAGAAAAACACGTAAACATTGTTATTATAAACCATCCGACGTTTACTCGTTCGTAAAAATGAACTAATGAAATAAACACCGTTACTGATAGGCTTTTGCTCAGGATTTTAACGCTCCCTGAGGACGGGGCAATCGCTTCAATCAATGCGGCGGGATCTTAGGAAGTACTTTTTGGAACGCCGCACGGTGTATCGTAGAATCAGGAAGTGCGCCAGCAGAACGCCGTAGAAAGTGTGTGGGACCCAAATGAGGGTGCGCGGGACGACGTAGAAAGTTCATGCTGGGACCCAAGTGGGAGTGCGGCGGACGCTGCAGAAAGTGTGTGGGACTCGAGACTAAGAGTGGTCGGACGCCGTAGAAAGTGCTGTGTGGACCCAAACAAAGATACGTCGGACGCCGTAGAAACCTATTGTGCGATGACCAAATGGCGGAAGCGCGCAAGACGCCGTAGAACGTGTGTGGGACCCAGAGTGGGAAGTGCGCCGGATGCCGTAGAAAGTTTGCGGGACCCAAATACAAGCACGCCCATGCCGATACATTTTTTGCAGGGTCTACCGTCAAACCATTCTTTGGAACAAACATGATAACGAACGATAACACACGCTCATAATATTCCCGGGGTATAAAAGGGGGCAGAGGCAGCGTGGTATGCATTCATTCACTCACCGCTCTCTTCAAGAAGCCGCTGGAAAGTGGCTAAGGAGGTCGAACTTGTGCAAACATGATTGCTGGCTAATACGATGTGCTCATATCCAAACTGACACTTGAAAAAATTTTAAAGGAGGGATACGGTAGCCCTGCGGAAAAAATGATCGGCATGAGGGTGCTTGTGACCCAAATGGGTTTGCGCAGAACGCGGTAGAAAGTGTGCGCGGGACCCAAATGAGAGTGTGCCGGACGCCGTAGAGAGGTGTGCAGGACCCAAATGGGTGTGCGCAGAACGCCGTAGAAAGTGTGCGGGACCCAAGTAGTGTGCGGGACGCCGTAGAAGGTCTGCGGGACCCAAATGGGTGTCCGCAGAACGCCGTAGAAAGTGTGCGGGACCCAAAGGAGAGTGTGCCGGACGCCGTAGAAAGTGTGTGGGACCCAAACAAAGATACGTCGGACGCCGTAGAAAGTGTGTGGGACTCGAATAAGAGTGGTCGGACGCCTTAGAAAGTGTGTGGGACCCAAACAAAGATACGTCGGACGCCGTAGAAACTGTGAGGTGACCTCAGAGTGGAAGTGCGCAAGACGCCGTAGAACGTGCGGCGGGGACCAAGTGGGATGCGCCGGACGCCGTAGAAAGTTTGCAGGGACCCAGAATAAAAGCACGCCCATATGCCGATAATTTTTTGCAGGGCTACCGTAACCATTACTTGAACAAAACATGATAACGAACGATAACACACGCTCATAATATTCCGGGGTATAAAAGGGCAGAGGAGCGGTATGCATTCATTCACTCACCGCTCTTCTTCAAGAAGCCGCTGGAAAGTGGCTAAAGGAGGTCAGGAACTTGTGCAAACATGATTGCTGGCTAATCACGATGTGCTCAATATCCAAACCTGACACTCTGAAAAAATTTTAAAGGAGGGTTACGGTAGCCGGTAGTTCTTGGCGGAAAAAATGATCGGCATGAGCGTGCCTTTGTGACCCAAATGGGTTTGCGCAGAACGCGGTAGAAAGTGGTGCCCGGGACCCAAATGAGGAGTGTGCCGGACGCCCAGAAGTGTGCGGGACCCAAATGGGTGTGCGCAGAACGCCATCTGCATGTGGTTAAATGAGGAGAGTGTGGACGCCGTGCAGAAAGTGTGCGTGGACCCAAATGGGTGTGCGCAGAACGCCGTAGAAAGTGTGCGGGACCCAAACGAGAGTGTGCCGGACGCCGTAGAAAGTGTGTGGGACCCAAACAAAGATACGTCGGACGCCGTAGAAAGTGTGTGGGACTCGAATAAGAGTGGTCGGACGCCTTAGAAAGTGTGTGGGACCCAAACAAAGATACGTCGGACGCCGTAGAAACTGTGAGGTGACCAAGTGGAAGTGCGCAAGACGCCGTAGAACGTGCGCGGGGACCAAGTGGGATGCGCCGGACGCCGTAGAAAGTTTGCGGGACCCAAATAAAAGCACGCCCATGCCGATAATTTTTTTTGCAGGGCTACCGTAACCATTCTTGAACAAACATGATAACGAACGATAACACACGCTCATAATATTCGGGGTATAAAAGGGCAGAGGAGCGGTATGCATTCATTCACTCACCGCTCTCTTCAAGAAGCCGCTGGAAAGTGGCTAAGGAGGTCGAACTTGTGCAAACATGATTGCTGGCTAATACGATGTGCTCATATCCAAACTGACACTTGAAAAAATTTTAAAGGAGGGTTACGGTAGCCCTGCGGAAAAAATGATCGGCATGAGCGTGCTTGTGACCCAAACGGGTTTGCGCAGAACGCGGTAGAAAGTGTGCGGGACCCAAATGAGAGTGTGCCGGACGCCGTAGAAAGTGTGCGGGACCCAAATGGGTGTGCGCAGAACGCCGTAGAAAGTGTGTGCGGTGACCCAAATGAGTGTGCCGGACGCGCCGTAGAAAGTGTGCGGGACCCAAATGGGTGTGCGCAGAACGCCGTAGAAAGCGTGTGCGGGACCCAAATGAAGAGTGTGCCGGACGCCGTAGAAAGTGTGCGGGACCCAAGTGGAGTGCAAGGGACGCTGCAGAAAGTGTGTGGGACTCGAATAAGAGTGGTCGGACGCCTTAGAAAGTGTGGGGACCCAAACAAGGATACGTCGGACTCCGTAGAAACTGTGAGGTGACCAAGTGGAAGTGCGCAAGACGCCGTAGAACGTGCGCGGGGACCAAGTGGGGGGCGCCCGACGCCGTAGAGAAAGTTTTGCGGGACTCAAATCAAAAGCACGCCCATGCCGATAATTTTTTGCAGGGCTACCGTAACCATTCTTGAACAAACATGATAACGAACGATAACACACTGCCTCATAATATTCGGGGTATAAAAGGGCAGAGGAGCGGTATGCATTCATTCACTCACCGCTCTCTTCAAGAAGCCGCTGGAAAGTGGCTAAGGAGGTCGAACTTGTGCAAACATGATTGCTGGCTAATACGATGTGCTCATATCCAAACTGACACTTGAAAAAATTTTAAAGGAGGGTTACGGTAGCCCTGCGGAAAAAATGATCGGCATGAGCGTGCTTGTGACCCAAATGGGTTTGCGCAGAACGCGGTAGAAAGTGTGCGGGACCCAAATGAGAGTGTGCCGGACGCCGTAGAAAGTGTGCGGGACCCAAATGGGTGTGCGCAGAACGCCGTAGAAAGTGTGCGGGACCCAAATGAGAGTGTGCCGGACGCCGTAGAAAGTGTGCGGGACCCAAATGGGTGTGCGCAGAACGCCGTAGAAAGTGTGCGGGACCCAAATGAGAGTGTGCCGGACGCCGTAGAAAGTGTGCGGGACCCAAGTGGGAGTGCGGCGGACGCTGCAGAAAGTGTGTGGGACTCGAATAAGAGTGGTCGGACGCCTTAGAAAGTGTGTGGGACCCAAACAAGGATACGTCGGACGCCGTAGAAACTGTGAGGTGACCAAGTGGAAGTGCGCAAGACGCCGTAGAACGTGCGCGGGGACCAAGTGGGATGCGCCGGACGCCGTAGAAAGTTTGCGGGACCCAAATAAAAGCACGCCCATGCCGATAATTTTTTTTTGCAGGGCTACCGTAACCATTCTTGAACAAACATGATAACGAACGATAACACACGCTCATAATATTCGGGGTATAAAAGGGCAGAGGAGCGGTATGCATTCATTCACTCACCGCTCTCTTCAAGAAGCCGCTGGAAAGTGGCTAAGGAGGTCGAACTTGTGCAAACATGATTAAGCTATTAACATGATGTGCCCATATCCAAACCGGACACTTGAAAAAATTTTAAAGGAGGGTTACGCGGTAGTCTGCGGAAAAAAAATGATCGGCATGAGCGTGCTTGTGACCCAAACGGGTTTGCGCAGAACGCCGTAGAAAGTGTGCGGGACCCAAATGGGTGTGCGCAGAACGCCGTAGAAAGTGTGCGGGACCCAAATGAGAGTGTGCCGGACGCCGTAGAAAGTGTGCGGGACACAAATGGGTGTGCGCAGAACGCCGTAGAAAGTGTGCGTGACTCAAATGAGTGCGTGCCTGACGCCGTAGAAAGTGCGGTGGGACCCAAATGAGTGTACGCAGAACGCCGTAGAAAGTGTGTGGGACCCAAATGAGAGTGCGCCGGACGTCATTGAAAGTGTGCAGGACATCGATGGGAGTGTGCAGGACGTCAAATAAAGTGTGCAGGCCATCAGTTGGAGTCAATGTGCCATGGCTAGAGGTTGCCCGGGTCATAAGGAACTGCGTTTCGAATCTCCATGAGGCTGACCGGGTGGTGAAAACCGAGCTCCGCCTCCAAAACTTGTCGGGGACACAACCGGTCACTATGA